>CM023451.1:206417232-206634994 GCA_013339765.2 Haemaphysalis longicornis | reverse complement strand
CCAATATGCCGCAAGCGGCGGCTGGATGACCTTCGTGCGGCGCGGCGCCTGTAGTGGCGCGCGCGGTCCCTATATGAAACGAGCGCCGAAGTTTCGTGACCAGTAAAGCATTGAACGACTCTGCCGTGGCTTAGTTTTATCTGAACGAACGAATGGCGGCGTCCCGCCGGCGGCCGCCCGACTTACTCTGTCGGAGGGTCGGCTAGCCGGGCTGCAAGCCAAGCCTGCTAGAGTTGGCGGCCCGCAAAACGTCATATGAAATCGGAAAGGAGGATGCGGAGAGGAGGACAGCACGTTTGAATTGATTTTCCACAACTGCGGCTTGATGACAGAGAGGACCGGCCGGCCGATTCACGCGCCGGCAATGGGCGGGAGCGTGATGCCGAGACAGCGGAGCTGTGACAAGCGCCGTTCGGTCACGGCTCCCGCGGTTCCCTCCTAGGAGCCCAATCGGAGTAGCAACGCTTATCCCCCGTGAATGAGGCTTTAACTAGCGTCTTGTATCACGTATATGAAAACCAATGCTACCACAAAGGACAGAAAAACTGATTCTGCAGTATCTAAACTTTTGAAATGATACAATGCAGTGAGCAATTAGTGATAAAAAATGTAAGCCCTCATTTACACAGCCGTCACCATCTCCGTAACCGCACCGTCACGTCAAAAAACTGCGACGGAGACGTAATAGAGTTGCCTTCGTGCTGGAGCCCTTCGTCAGATCACAGGGTCGCCCTGCCTAGTTATCAGTTTAGCCTGGAATTGAGCGTCCTTAATCTGAAAATAACGAAAATGGCTTAGATTTTTACGTGTGTTTACTTTTCGCTAAATTTAGCCGTAAAAATTGTTTTCTGATTGGCTGGTTTACCGGGGCGATGGTCCCGTCGCGTTGACCGAACGGAAATGTAGAGTTCGGCTTCCCGTCACCGTCGCACCATTTTCGGCGAAAAATCGCCGAAGAAACCGCCGCCCATGACGGAAGACGGTGACGTGACGGGTGAAAAAACAGCTGTGTGAATTATGGCTAAGACGGGTGCGATGACGCCTCCGCTTCACCAGGCATTTAGCGGCCACACAGGAAAGGGCTGTGCAGCATGTTTCAATGTTAATGTTGTTTAAAAATTTCTTTACGTTTACGCCCTAAAATCCAACTTTATGGCTGGTGGCGTTTATTACTATAGATTAATCGAAGGTACAGTCAATCGCAATTTAGACTCAGGCATGATTTCAACTTGACCAATGCCCGTTCAGCTTCCTAGCGGATCAAGCTCTCTTGCTGTGCAGGCTAATATGGCAGAGAAATTCGGATATTAGGGGAGAAGATTTGCATATAAAAAAACATTTTTCATATGATACGCCCTTCGCGACTGAAAGCTTGGCGGAAAACCAGGAACTGTGTTTTGTTTGAAGTGACAACTTGAGGCTTGCGGGGTTTTGAGTTCGACTACGCCCTCCAAAATCTTGCCGCTGGACGCATACCCCCAACGGCGTTCAAAATTTACTCAGGAACCCCGCGCAACACCCTGTACAACTGACCTGGATGCCCGCGCATTCCGGCATAGAGAAAAATGAGGCGACCCATGACCTAGCCCGAGGACTTACTACCCGGGTTGAGTCGAGCACGTATCCCTACCATGGGGCCCGGTCCGTGCGGGACCGTCTAATCGGTAAAAACGACGTTACTACCTATTACCTTCTTTCGCGCCGGATCTACACCCAGGAAGCTAATGCCTTCACATTAGAGCAAAGTCACGTCTGGCGCCAACTCCAGACGAGAGTCTTCCCCGTTCCGGCCATTACCCACCGCATCCTTTACTCAGCCTCGTCGTGCCCCTTATGTCGCGCCCACGCTAACCTGGCCCACATCATCTTGGCATGCCCCCACGACCCTTTCCCCGAAATCCCTTCTGAAGAGAGGTGGGAGGCCTCGCTTCGCAGTCCCGACCCGGACCAACAGCTACACCTGCTCAAGAAGGCGGAAGAGGTCGCCGACAGGGACCAGCCTACGGTCACCATGAACTCGCCCACCGAACTCAAGGAGAAGACGTCCTGGTGGGGTGGACGTTCTGCCCTTTCCCGTCGCCAACATGAGGACTTCAATTCTTCTTGGCCATTTCCTCAACCGATAAAGGTTTTTAGATGCGACGCCTCTCTTTCACTCGCCTTGTCCCTCCGGTGTCGTCCGGCGTAGTCCGCATCCCTCCCCCATTCACCGCGCCGCGCCGGGTGCGCGCTAGCGCCGCTCTCACCGCAGCGCCATCTGCGTGTTAGCGCTCGCCGGCACTCGCTCCGTCGCCGTGCCAGCTGTGCGTGGGTGCGGGTTAGCGCACAGCTTGCGCACAGCTTGCGCTCGGTTCACACATGCGCATGCGCTGCTATGCGCTGCTCTCTCTCATTCCTCTTCATATTGGCCTCGAGGACATACCGTGGCGCCACCTACGAGTGACGTCACTTGTAGGACGCCGAATCGTGTTGTCGTCTGCTACAACACATTTCCCGTGCGTATGCGGAAGCGTGTTTTTTTGTTGTGGCCTCCGTCTCGCCCGCTCCATGTGGATTTGATGCAAATTACCAAAAAAGTTGTCTGTAAACCAAATAATTCGGGCAAGCAATCAGCGACTCGCTTGTTCCGGCGACACCGCCGCGTTTAGGTAGTTGCTACCATCGCGACCCACAGCTCTTACATACGCAGCCAGCTAACGCCAAGGACGATGCAACTGATGCCGAGAAAAGTACGCTGTAAATTCATTATGAAATACTTGTGACGGGACATGTGTGTGCGAGCAAACACCTTGTAACAGCGACGGAAACGCGTCGCTCACTTATGATCTCACCGCACTAACTGCTCGTATTGCCTGGTAAATGAATGACGCGAGAACGGTGATCAGATTGCTTCGCCGCACATGCTTAAAAGTATTGTTATGGTCTGCAGTTTGGCCTAATCAGTGCCTATTTCCCCTACGATAGTCATGCCCGGATTTGATTAACGATCACTGCCGTAGCCTGTACTCTGCACGGCTGATGTTTACTTTTCGCGACTTGTCCGAAATGTATGAACGGTATGACGCGAGTTTTTAACGCCTTCGAGCGGGTTCAGACAAGGCTATATTTAGTTTTCATTAGGTGCTCGGCGTGGTAATTTATAATTGCAGCGTGTTTTGTATGTTTACAGTAAGCCGGCATTTCTCAAGCATCAATTTCGAAACTCACGACTTCTCACAGAAGGCGAGGCTGCGTACTAGGCGAAACACGTCGTTAATGATTTCGGGTAATGGGGATATTTAGAATAGGAGAACCGAGCGTTGGGGGCCCCCAAGAAGTTAGAGGAACCCAAACGCAACACGCGCGTGCGCGACGGGAGGGCCTTCGCCAACAGCTCTTAGCCGGCTTAACCGCAGCAGATATTTCATCGCCGTTAGAGTTGCGAGTGACAGTCCGTAACAGAACGTTTCACCGCGCTGGGAACTCTGTAAGCGCTGTGATTTACGTTGAAGCGATCGACGATCAAGATACCTGCACGGCCTCGATCGATTCTTGCGCGCAAGCATAGCCATCCTTCAGCCGCTCGCCGCACCGTGCGTGAACGGGCCGGCGCTGCCGGGACCGACCTCCGCGGCCGGTCGCGTAAATCGCGGCAGATATTTGAGCATCGCTTTGAAAACCACAGCTGATGACACTCCTATCAAAATTTTTTCATCACACAAACATCCACTTTCACCAATCTGGAACTTTTCCACGACTTGTGTGATTTTTAAAAGCGGCGACAAGTTGGGTGCTGCCGCGACCTGCGTCGGTTCGAGCCGCACCGTGGGCCCGTGCGGGCAGGCACGGCGGGCGTGTGCTTTGCGAGCAGTCAACGCTTCACGATTTCCTGCTTTATACATTCTTGCAAACAAGGGAACTCTAGAAACTTCACTCGGCGATCGTCGTAGTCCCTTTGTTGATCGGGGAAACAAGCCGTGCTTACGCTTGGGTCGCATGCGTAATACCCACCACGCTCATGGTGTTTGCGGATAATCTACCACAGTTGATACGGTTTACAGCCAACCATTAGGTCGAATTTGCGCTTGAGGCACTGAGAATTGACTTCAAAAGAAGGAAATTAACACAAAAAAAACATTGATTTCCCCGATGCGTGAAGTCGACCGTGTCGGCCGGCTTGCGGCGCTTGCGCTGGCCCCGCAGCCCGCTCCCGCCTCTTTTCCTCTTTCCATCGGGTTTGTAGACCGTGAACCACGCAGTATAAAGCCGCTATACGCCGCTGAGTCCCAAGCGCCGCTAAGTAGTTGAATCGTTAAAAAATAAGGCGCGTTACTCACCTTTCCCGTGGCTTGTCGGTTAGCGCGCGCGCTGCGGCAGAAAGTTCGGATCGAACCTGGCGCCGGATGCGTTTCTTTTTAATATAGGGCCTGCGGACCCCGCCACGCCCCCGGGAACCGCCCCCGCCGGCGGTGGAGGGTTGGGGTCGCTTCAAAGGCATTCACTTAATACTTTTAGAACGCGCTTCCTAACCGAAGCGTCACGCGCTGCAAGCCGACCACGCAGCAAGATAGGAACGGTGATCCTACAAGTGACGTCAAAACGATCGCAGCGCCGGCTCTCCAGTGGTGGGCCTCGCGGCCAATAAACGTGTAACGGCGCCGCTGCAGTCGTTCCGCCGCCGCTCGCCGATGACATCCTCGATGACCACCGATGATTTGAATGGAGACTAACAGGCCTGCTATCGCGATGGTCGGCGCAACCGTAACAAGCACCGGCCCCCCCGATAAAAATTTACACTATCTTCCCGCGAGGGGAACCATGGGGTAGATGTGAAAAACGGGGTGAACATGCTGCGAAAAATATGGACACACAACAACAATTGACACGCTAACATAAGGGAAAAACGCAACGGAAACCCCGATGCGTCGCATATACCCCATGGTTCCCCTCGCGGCAAGATGGTGTGAATTTTCTATCTCTCTCTAAACTAAACTGAAGACTTTAAACACGAAAATCATGGCTCGGACGGAGTCCCCCAACGAAGATACCCACGAAGCAATTGTCATAATTAAATCGACGATACCCGTCGGATAAATAGTTTCTCAGTAAGGTCGGGCAATTATAAAAATCTCACATATTTTATTTTCTCATATAGCCCCTACATACGCGCACCCAAGAAGATATAGGGACCTCCGTGTTGTATAGAAATTAATTTACGAATTTTTGTTTGAGTGGCATGTTAACCGGACGTTTCAACCGCGATCCTCGGAGTTGGCTTTCAGCTACTTCCTCAATTTAGTGGCGGAAACTGGAGTGTTTACCAGTTTCTGTTCACTAGAAACTGGGATGTGCAGCAGTGTTCAACGGGGCGAAGTTGCTATCATGGAACTTAAGCGCGCAGTGCGTTCGGAAACCTGGTGGTGTGATCGACCACGCACTCGCGAGAGGGACTGAGCCGTCGTTGAAGGTTTATATTTCGTCGGCTCCCTTTTATGCGTGCGATCCAAAATTTTCTATTTGAGCATCTTAGTGTGACCGGTGATGCTGAGTAGGAGCAAAAATATTAGATTGAGAAACATACTTTTACGTCAAGATTGCCGGTGCCCCAATTTAAATGCAAGGAGCGGGTGAAACCGAATATCTACTGGGGGGTGGGGGGTGGGGGCCGACGACATTTTCTGTGCCCTTCACAGGATCAGCTAGCCACGTGCTCTAGCTGCCCAGATGTGCAAACTAATACGCCAGTTTAATGAGCAATTTTCCCATAATCATCGTATATCCAGAACGGAGGGAAAATTTGTAGACTTTTGTGTGCCACCTTGTTTTGACGCCTCGCAGATTGCCAGCTGATGGGGTGTCCGCACACCCCAGCCATGAATTCAGGCATTTCTAAGGAAGTTACTCCTGTCACTTTTGCAAATTAACTGGTTATATCAACAGCTCTCTGTTTATTTGTTGAATGCATTTTTTCTCCTCCTGCTACTCCTCCTGCTCTCCCTCCTTTTCCCTGTTTCAAACAAAATTTTCTGCTTTCAAGACTCAACTGGTCAACCATGTGGGAAAGAAATGTGTAACTGTGCTACTAAGAAAATTTTTTTAACGTTTGCCTTCTTACTCACAAACGTGCCCGGTATAAAGACAATGCGCCACACGAATACCAATCCGTTCGAAGGCCCCTGGAAGGCCTTTGAAGAATTACTGTACGTAAAGTTTTGAGCAACCAGGGATCCCCCTTAAGTTGTATAATTTCTGCCCCGTAATATTTTCAGCCATTTAATTGTATTCAAACTTCTTGGGTCCCAATGTTGAGTTTTCATAGAAATATATATGTGGAGAATTCTAGCGGCCACTAGCGGAATGTAAAAATAAAGTGAATAAATAAAGAAGGAAAACTCCATGGACAGTTGTAAAACGCGCAGTAACAGGTGGGCGATACGTCACAGCATGTAATATTTTAGTGACTTTTGCATACCGCAAATCACAAAGGGAAATGTGGTCCTGCCTTTTTGTTTTTTCATGGTCACGCTGTGTGTGAAACAAGAAAAAAGGGTTGGTCAGAGTCTTTAAAACATAGAACAAGGGCCCAACCCCACATCAAATGCGCGATTCTTGAAAATGTTTTAAGAAATGAACCGCCAAGTGCGGGCGTTTTCAATACGCCGAAGGCTACGAAGCCCACCAAGAGGAAAAGAAATGCATAGCGGTGTCAACTTAGTAATTCCGATTATTCTGCGGTGGTCACAAAACACCGCAAATTTTTAAAAAATTTTGCAGAAATCCCCCTGTTTTCACTGTGAGTTTTTGCAGCTAATGTTTTGGTTTTTCGTAATATTGTCCAATCAATCATCCCCCCTTTTGGCTCTTATAACGATTAAAGAGGAATATTCGCGAAATCTGCATTATTGTACAAATGCAGGGTGTTATACGGTTTGCCTTCTCTGTGACGATGATGATGATGATGACGATGATGATAATGATTGCTATTGGTTTCCCCCTTTTTAGCGGGGTGATGTGATGTCATCTTACCAAAAAGGGGCTGATATACCTATGTTTTATACTCTTGGCTTAATACTAGCGCTGCTTAGGGCAGCCACAAAAAGCTTATTAGGCACAAAGTACTTTTTTTCTGTTTCAGGTGGTAACTGTCCTAGGCAATATTCCCCTCTCTGCTTTTCGTCCACCAGCATTTTATTTTTCTTTTCTTCCGCTCGACAACCTTGAAGTTAGCTTCCTCTCTGCTACCCTTAAATCCAGGGCTTCTGAAAACCGAATACTTCCCTCATGTAGATTTGGATGGATACCTCACATTCTAACAGAATGTGCAGCATAGTTTGTTTCTTTTTCGCAGACCACGCGTACCCCATCGTTTTATAAATACTTCCCCACAAAGCTCTCTGTTCGCAAGCAACCTGCTGTAGCCTCAAAAAGCAAAGAACTGCCCTTGGAATTATCATAGAAATTTTTCCCTTTTTGATGTTTCATTTCTGAGTCCTGTACATCTGTAACGACGTTTTTTCTTCCATTTTTTTTATCAATTTATTCATTTCAATCTGCCTTGTTTCTTTTTGGTTACCTTGGCTGTTTCGAATTCTCCACTGTTCTTTCCGTATTTCATTGTAGCCTTCTAGTCTTCCTTAACCACTGCGTGTTTACGCTTTTCAAGTATAGGTACCTAAAAACCTTAGCTGTCCACCTTCGTTGATCCATTGCTCTCAACGTCCTCTCAAAACATATTTTACTCTGTGCTTCTCTAACTTCAAACGACGCCAGCCCATATCCCTGCACTGCTTCGTTGAGTTGTTTTCCATGCGCTCCTAAGGCCAAACTCTAAGGCCGTTCTCTGGTTAACTTCAAGGCCTGATAGAACGTCTGATTTTAAGCAGAGTACACCATTCGCAAATGGTAGACCCGGAACCATTACTCCTTCCACATTCCTCTTACTACTTCATATTTGGTTATACCCCCACAGAGCTCTATGCTCCTGTAGCTGCGTTTCGCTTTCTCTTAACCACAAGTTGCTCCTCGTGAGTTTCTTAAATAGTTATCCCCTTCGTTTATCCACACTCCCAAATATTTGTATTCCTTCACTCTAGGCGAAGGTAATATAATATATTCCGCAGGTCCTTTACCCCTTCGCTATCTCCTGGCCAAGTTTCCTCCTCCACTTGAGAACATCGTTAAGCCCGCGGCAATCACCACAAGGTTTCTAGCTTTACTGGACAAGGCCACCTGTCCCTCCTTCTACTAGGGCAGCGCTGCTCCTCTTCATGTTAGAATATCCTGCCTTGATTACCACGCTATCATTTGCCACGGGCTTGCTCTTTACTGGTACCCGGCTTATCGACTGGTTTTGCTGGCCTATCTTGCAGCACGTGGGAGTAGCTGTTGCCTTTCGTTGCTTCCACCGCCGGTGTCACCTCGGTGCATGCCTCCGCTTCGCTGCATGGGCCGAGGTGTTCGTCATTTGTTGGCGAAATGACGCTCCTTTCTAGCTTCCTCTCAGCTGCTTCTAACTTTCCCTCAGCGGCCCTCCGTTCGTCGCGTTCGTTACTTAGCGCTGCCTCCAGTTCTGCAACCCGCTTAGCTAACCCCGAGTTATCCGCTTCTACGCGTTTTAGCCGCGACACCACTAAGCATAAACGACACGTACTATTATGAGCTGTTGCACAAGGCGGGCTTTGCTGTGATTGGGTATTTCAATAGTGAACTTATATATTACCGTCATTGGCTCGCGTGTGGACGCGTGTCGTTCACTCGGAAGAGGAGCGGGATTGAAGGAGTGTCGGTGCGCTCAGAAGCGCGCTGAACAACGGAAAGCCGATGCCGCATAACGTGCGGCCGCCGTTACTGCGTCATATTGCAACTCGCCCGGGAGCCGCGAATCCTGCCCAGATGAAGAGCAACTTGCCCGCCTCGACCGCCGGCGCGAGCCAATGACGGTAAGATATAAGTTCACTATTGAAATACCCAATCGCAGCAAAGCCCGCCTTGGCTAGGGCTTTGCTGGCTTCTTCAAACATTGGAAGGACTATTAATTTTGTTAAGAAAATGTGATGCGAAAAAAAGAAAACGCCAGTTTGGACCGATGTGGCCGTAGCGTGGTATTCACCTGTTTTCGTCCTGAGAAATAGTACCACCAACTTTTTGCCACGAATAAGAAAATCGTCGATGCTAGCATAATCATCTCTTTTTACTCGATACAGCTGCTAAATTGAAGACCGCCTAGTGGTGACAAAGTCTACAAGAAAGCTTCCCGAAGCCAACCCAGGACTGCCAACCACACGTCCGGGTTGTTGGGGTACTTCAGCTTGCTGATGCATGCCTGAAAAAGCGAAAAAAATACAGAAAAATAATTACCGCACCATAAATCAGTACTTCTTCTGAGGAGTTCTGCTTCTGAGGAGCTCAGCCTCTACTGAGCTTGAGAACGTATTGTAATAATAAGATGAGAAACTGGAAAAGTGCAAGAATTTAACGTATTGGAGGCCCAAATTAGGCTGCGGCAAGTTGCCGTCTGATTAACTGCACTAAAATTTTTGACAACGTAAAAAAAATGCACCTTAATAGCACACATAAAGTAGTGCGAAATGCGAAATGCTGCGTTTCAAACATGAACGCGAGCGACGCAAACGGCTCACGACATTGGCGTTTTCGGAACCGAAACTGAATATAAAAGGCGACCATTACCGGAAGCTGCCTTCAAATGCGCGTGGTAGCGTCGCGTTGCGCACAGAACTCCCACTAACGTTTTGCCCCAGTTAAGCGCAATTCCGGCATCGCGTTGCTATCAATCGAAATGAAGTACACCGTACGACAGTTATTTTTCCATCATAATAACTTCCTGAGTAGCAATCGCTGGCATTGCGAGAAAAAAGCGGGCCCTGATTGCGAGGGAGCCAAAAGTCGCCGAAATTTTATACCCACGTGTACAACAACTCTAGCTGGGTCACAAAACTTTGGACAGGCCTAAGGGATGGAGGTTACGTTGGCCCCGCCTAAATATTCCAAATATTGGACGCGGATGTGGAAGTGGTCAAGAATTTATAAAAGAACCCTTTTATTCTGTGATAGATGCAATAGAAGTTAGGGATGTGAGGCAAGAGCGCGCGTCGGGCTATTTATTTTTTAGTAAAAATATTATTTTCAAGTAAAAAGAGTTTTCCTAGGTACTGAACGTTCGCAAGCACGCGTATGGTTTGTAGGCTTCTCACCTCTATTGTTGCACCAAAAAAAAGCGGATATTGCCACCTGTGCGGTTAGGTTGAAGCATGTGATGGCGACGGCGGTATAGCATGGTGGTGTAGCAGAGAAACCCCGGCCGAACACGTCCTTGTGGCCGGCGGAGCGCAGTGAAAGTCGTCAAAAAAGCGCGAGCTCCACGGGACAGGTTACCCAACCTCCGTCACAGGCCGCTCGGAACTTGTTTCGGCGGCTCTCCGCCAGGTGCAAACGTCGTCTGCACGGAGCAACTTTCAACGACGGTACCTACTGTGCTGTGTCCTTAGGAAGCTTAGAATTTCGCCAAGCTGATTTTAAAGGGACACTGAAGTGAATTTGTCAAGCTCCTGTTTTTGCTTGCACTGCGTAGACTGGCTCAAATTAGCACACTTTTCATCATTTATCCGGTTGACAAATCGGTAATTATATTACAAAGCGCGAAAGAAGAAAAACTACCATGCGCGGTTTGCGGCGGCCGCACCAACTAAGGCTGTGACGTTGGGAGGAGGGGGCACCGTGATTGGACGATAGCCAAGGTTAGCAGTCAAACAAGTTTCGGTTTTGGTTTCGGTTCTGTAAAACACAACCGATGGCGTTGTTGGATGGGCATTCTCAATATCTCAGTAATCATCGTACCGCGCTTCTGCCATGTTGTCGGCTGTAAAATGCAAGATAAGCCTCCCAGGACGGCTTGTAGTCGTAGCATTCACTAGCCGAGGCCTACGCAGTGCATGAACGCCCTCCGCGTCCCCGCAGACGCTCAAATGCCACGCGCTTTTCCCCCATATTTGGAGCTTGCCTCACTCATGCCTGTATCATAAAAAGCGTGTTCGCACCAGGCCAAGGGTCTGTTGATTCTGGCCTGTGCCCACTGCCCGCAAGCAGTCGGTGCTTATGGCAACAGCACGCCAACGAGAACTCGCTAGCGCGCCAGTGCCAGCCTGCGCGCGTTCTGTGAACTAGTTCGTGGAGCAGTGAACGTTGCAGCCCCAAAAAGGGTGAACTTAGTATAGAAAACATCGGCGGAAAACAAAAAAGTTAACTTATAAAAAAAAAGCGGCACGTACCCGCAGGGATTCGAACTTGTGACTTGCAAAACACTTGCGATGACACACCTAGCGCTCCAAGCCACTAAGCCACAGGCCAGCGCTGGCGACCTTGGAAATATAAGGTATATAATGTATAACCAGTTTACACTTTTATTTAGTTTTAGCGTTCCAAGCAGCTTAGGTGACTATTTGTTGTTTTGCGCTCGTGCAGTAAGCATCCCCCAAGTTTCCACAATATCTCACGTCTAGCAATTGCATTTCTTAGACGGAAAAGCGTTCGCAGATGCGTAGTCGTGCTGCTGCCGCTGTGCTTGTCCGCCCAGCGCAAAAAGTGCTTCCCGCACCCTAGTTTTACGCTTTACAGTAAAAATATCAGTTGATTTTATTTCCTTAGTACCTATATTGACTTCGCTGACTCTTCTCCTGCCTTCAAGAGGCCTTTTATTTCCTACTGGCGTACCAGTCAGCGAAGCGTAGCATGTGCGCTTGTGCAGCGCTTGTGTGAAGCGACCTTGACTTGGAGCTAGATACAGTGTACAAACTAACCAAGTAAAGAAAGGCCCATTCTTCCATTCACAAACGTGTCCTGGCTTCGTTTCAACTCAGCGAACGAATTGCGACGACCCGTCGGCGGCCGGCAGACGAAACGCTGGGCCGACTGACTCTGCCTGAAGGCCGGGAGCCGTGCAGTAGCGCAGCCAATTGCGAGCTCGGCTCCTCACGACGTCACACGAAAACGCCACAGAAAATGGGCGAGCGTAAAGAGAGGAGGACAGGATTTTCGAATAAAGTTTTCTACTAAATAAAATCGCGTAAACGCGCCCAGAGTGGTGGAAACATGGCCTGGGGACTCCAGACTACAATTTGCGCTAGTAATCCCGCAATGTTTACATATCACTTCAGTGTCCCTTTAAGAGTTTAGGCTGCTCATTAGCAACAAATTTGGACAAAGAAAATTTCAGTGCAGTTGGCATTTAGGATCCATTTACGGGGGCTATTGCAACTGCCAATGGGCAGTTAATTTGTGCCCTCTTTGCCGTCAACGCTGAGTAACTACGTTTTAGATTGTGATAGTCGTAATTGGAACTGGGAAAGAGAGCGTTAAGCCCATAATAAGGAAACCTAGAGTTCCGTTTGCATGGGAAACTTAGACCCATATTCTTTAGCTTCTCTCCCGAACACTACGTCATCCGCGTCAAAGGCGTACCGAGCTGCGGTGTGTTAGCGTTTGTGCCACTTAATTCACAAAACAAACAGATCTCACTCCTGGCTGAATCGAACTAGTTACGTTGGGCGGCATATAATGTTAAACCAAGACAAAGTTCAGCCACAGATGAGCTGGTCTGGAAATTTGGGTGCATTAGTACACGGTCAGTCTAAGTTTCTGCGTCAATATTCGTCAATTTCTGACTAGTGCACTAGAGTACCACCTGCACCGGAGAGAATTTCTCTTATAATCGGCATATGTTTTGCCGCAGCAACACTTAGTACCATTATTCGGTTAGCTTGAAACACTTACTTCGAGTGTTTTGTTTATTTGCTTTCTCTCAGAAAAGCTAACGTCCTGGTTAGTTCAGATAGTAGCGCAGCAGGATGAGAAGGGCGGTTGCCCCTATTCCTATTCCTAAGGTAAACACTGGTGCAATGTGGTGCTTTGTTGGAAATCTGTATTGCTATCGTTATGACTGCATTTGTGGTCTATGTATGTTTTACTGTCTGTCATACTTACGGGCTACTCACATTGAAAGTGCAATCTTTATGGCAAGCGACATCTGCTAATGACTTACCCGTGTCCGCACATTCAGTTCGTCATGTTTTGGCTTGTCATAAAGCATCAGCTCCTGCGGAAAGACAATCAGGTTGGGCTCTAGTTTGATCAAAACAGACTACATCTTCAAGATGTAGGATGGGCCGTAACAAAACACACACACACACACACACACACACACACACACACACACACACCACACACACACACACACACACACACACAACCAACACACACAACACACACCACACACACACACACACACACACACACACACACACACACACACACACACCCACCCCACAACACACACACACACACACCACACACACACACACCCACACACACACACACACACACACACACACACACACACACACACACACCCACACCACACACACCCACACCCACACACACACACACACACACACACACCCACACACACACACACACACCACACACGCACGACACACACACACACACAACACACACACACACCGCACGCACACACGCGCACGGAGATTTTGTACTCATGAATATGCTGCATGGTCGACTGTTTATCGGTGAGAGGCAGGTACCCGGGAAGATGTAGAGGAGTTCCAAGTCATTGTTCTGTGGCGCATTATGCCTTTTGGATTGAACAGCTTTCAAGCCAATTGCATACAGATTTTCATTTATTTTAAGCAGTAGGGGAGAAGGTTATACGGTAGATTTACACAGGGGAAGCTTGGCAAGCAAATTACCAAGGCGTTAAGTGCACACACATAGTAAAGTATTTCATCTATGAATTAACTGGTACCATCCATATATTTTATTTTGGTTTTCAAATCCCAGCGTGTAATATTTCGCTCAGGAGGGAAATAAGTGTTAATACAGAAACATGTGACCGCAAATGTAGGAAAGAAACTGCATTCCTGTTTCTCCGTCTTCGGCCTTTTAATTCGTAAGCATCTCGTTGTATATTTGGGTGGGATTCTGACCAGGCAAAAAAAGTATCTGCACTTTCTCGTACTCGAGGGAACAGTCCGGATGCAAGTTTTTGATCACAGTTAGCGCTTCGCCAGTCAAGCGCAGCAGGCACAGACCAACTGCACATGTGTCGAGGCAACCCTTGCTCAAACGCAATCCTTTCAAACCACACTATCGAGGCATCCAGATCGTGTGTGCACTGATTAAGGGAAATACTTTATTGTGGGCTGATTGGTATAACTGATTCTGGAGCTACTTGAGATGGTGAAACGGATACTTTATGGTTCTTAGCTTCCTAGCTAGTTCCTAGTTCCTAGCTGGTTTTCTCAGTCGCAGTTTCGGGAGAATATTCGAATGTTCTCTTCCGGCTGCTTCTTTGCTAAATTCCTGTGTAGCTACGCTTTCCATTCCATAGAATGTTTTCTGATCTGAGCTTCTTCTGATAGAATTTGGTATCCGTGTCTCAAATTTTCTTCGTTAATCGCTAGTCTTATTTTTGTTTTCTCTTCTAGATGGTCGAGAAGAGTACGACCTTTGTGATAGAATTAGCGCAGCTGAACTGTATTGCTATCCATCAGCACTCCAGTTATAAAAAAGCAACAGGTGACCCAGAGGCACGCCGAAAATGGAGACTAGAGTTTATTAAGATGGGATGTTTGAACAACGTGATAATAAAAAAATATGAAGGTAAAATATACCCCCCCCCCCACACACACACATACACACGCTCGCACGCGCACGCAGAGCGCATAAACGACGAAGGCAGAGATAGGGTAAACACCGACACGGCGCTGACTCGCAGCTGAAGCTTTTAATGAAGGAAAACAGCCACATTTAGAGTCTTCATCACCGGAAAGAGAAACAAGGAAGAAAAGGTACAAAACAAGTTAAAACCTACACCTACGCTAACCGGTACGCACAGCCGTCATGCGCCGTCAAGATATGCAAGTTCTATTTTAGGGAGGTCGAGAGAGGGGCAGCTGATAGATGTTTCGAGGTGCTTGGCCATTTCATGCGCGTCAATATTATACCGCGTGAGCCTATCTCGCTGCTTGGCTAGAATTGTCGTGCCATCGGAACACGGGACGCAGCCACAGGTGCGGGTGTGCGCGGCCAAGTTAGCCGAGGAGTCGTTTCCCATAGACCGTTCATGCTCTCTTAATTGAACACTCACGCACTGACGAACGTACAAGGCCGTTCACTTTAGGTGCGAACACCGCGCAGCGTGGCCGTGCTCCACGGAGCGCCAGCACACAAAACGCGGCCCCGCATCGAAGCTAATCGGCACAGGCGCATAGGGGTTTGAAGCGAGGCTTCATGTCGTTGCTAGCGCGGAGAGCGTGCCGTGCTTGCTTTGCTGTGAAGCACGCCTAACTTTCTGGCATGCTTGTAGCGTCTTAGCGAGCCGCACCCGGGTTGCGAGAAAGCGCACTTCTTTCACTGCACCGCGTTTTGTAGTTTCTGCGTACACACTGAGCGCTTCCTCTTTTCAGGCCCTCGGTCCCAAGTAAGTGCATGTATTGTTAAAGGCATTTCAAGAATAGTTTGGGTGGGGTTATAGGGTTTAGCGCCGCTAAACGACTCTTGCTACTAAGACGCTGCAGAGAAGGGCTCCGGATAATCACCTGAGGCTCTCTACCGTTCACTGATACCGCGCTGCAAACGTGAGTTCTTCCAATTCGCCTTTACTGAAGAGCGGCACCTGCTACTGGGATGGAAAATTGGTCTCCCGGCCCACTAATCCAATAGCCACCGTGGCGGGCCAGGTCAATTCCTGGCGGGTTTCTCGGGACTTCACCGCAATCTAGAAGTAAAGAGGGTCATGGAACAAAGCTTTATTGTCTGCGTGTGCTCTCTAAAGCAGGTGCCCGTATGACCGGATGTGCCGTCTGGCCCGCTTTTTAACACCGGAGCTGCTGTTATTGGCCGTAAGCTCGCTGTTGTAGAAAAAAAATACCGAGGAAATTTTGAGCACTCGTGGGCGCGCGCCTTGCGGCGACTACCTAGCGTCCCCGGCACGCGCAGTGTATTTAGCGAAAATAAACAAGAAAACTGGCAAAAAACGCGACGAGCAAGAAAATGCCGAGCGCTCGTTAGTGTGTGCCTTGCGAAGACCACCGAGTCCTCGGACCGAGCAGTGGCTTTAGCAAAGAAAAAAAAGAATGAACCTCGAGCGCTGTCGTCAACCGCTACCGCGCATGTAAAAAAAAATCCAGCGCTATTGCTGAAGATCTAATGGTAAAGGTGAAAAAACACCTTGCTTGGGAGAGGTCACCGTGGCCGCCGCATTCTTTAGAAGCTATTATGCATAATTAGAGACACGGCTAATAGTGTGCTAATCCTTGCCGCCACCAACGCCTCTTGACGATTGCAAGATGACTTTCCATCCACCCACTCACCGCAAAGAAGACGACAACCTGTTTGGTGCATATGGCGACGATTACTAGCATCGCAACTATGCAAATATGCAATCACGTTCAAACTTAACTGTGTCCGGCAATGCTCACCTACAGCAGCTTCGCCATTCAAATATTGTGCGTAAGTGCAAGCTTCCCTAATTTTTCTTATCGGAGTGTCACATGTCTAGCTCGAAGACGTTCCGGATTGCTCGATGCGACTTCGCATGTGATCAATGAACTGATCGAAATCGACAACAAATATCGTAAATGTGAAAAGAAATCAGAATATGTTCAGTCCACAATGCAAGTGTTGGTTTAAATAAGACATGGCTTGCATTATTAAATTAAGCGCATTGAAAATGTATTGAACATACTCGTGATTTTTCAGTTCGTGGCGTTTCGGTAGGCAGTGTGTGCGACGATAATAAAGAAAAAAATGCGGACGTTCTGGACCTCAGGAACGGAGAAGCTGTTGCACATTTGTGCAGCATGGAACGGGTGACCACAGCTTCGTTACTCACGTAGGCCTGTTGCGAGAAAGTGCGGGTCGTAGCAGAAAGGAGGATACGTAGCAGGTGGCAACAAAGGGAACGGCCGCTGCTTCCCAATAACTAGCCAGGTAGGCAGCGAAAGCAATGGCATATGCATTATAATGCAGCAGATTAGAGTGGGACCAGTCCAATACTCGGCCGGAGAGTAGGACGATTGTGCTGGGTGCGCGACCCGCTGGAGTGACTGCTTGAACCATCTCAACAATGCGCCATATTCATATATATAAAAAAAGCCAACAGACATCCATGTTAAAGTTGCGAGATCGAAACCAAACCGCTGGGACCGAAAATACCCCGGAGGGAAAATGCACAGACACCGATTTGCTGCGTAAAACCAGTGCACAACAAAATCAAACCACGGGGCCGAAATTATACGTAGCCCTCTCTCTACAGCGTCTCTCATTAAACTAAACCAAGGCAGTTCTGAAATGTTTGCAACAATACATGCAATTAACTGGGACCGCGGATCTGAAAAAAGGAAGTTGTCGCACGCAGAAACTACACAACGCGCAGCAGTGAGAGAAGTTCGCTTCCCGCAATGCGGTCGCGGTGCTCTTAGACGCTACAAGCATGCGGAGTGTTAGGCGTACTTCACAGCAAAGCAAGCAGGGCGCGTTTCCTTGCAGAAATATATATATAATTCTGTTTCATCTTCCTTTAAATACTTATCTGGTGCTAGTCGCCACGCCTTCTTTTTTGTTAATAGAGCTCCAGCTCCGGAGGCGACTGTCCCTTTGGATGCCGCATGCAATCTACGGGTGCGGTGAAGATGACATGTATGACCGCGAAGTGCTTGCCGCCACCAATGACGATTGTGGGCTGGATGAAGACCGGTTAAAACAGTGGTGCCGTCAACGCCACGAAAAAATTTCCAAAGCCATACGCGCCTACCATCTGGGCAGCGGAATGGCGTCTTGACGGGTCTCGTCGCGGCAGGTCACATCGTCTGGTCTTTGCAGGTAATTGGCGGAGGACAGGGGGCTGGGGATGGGTGTGTTCATGGCTCACCAGGGCCGAGGCAGGCCGACACAATCCAGAACGTTTGGAAGTATGTACAGGCGCCGAGACGGGATAAAACCGTTGAAAACCAGAATCGAATGGCAACCGCAACCTCCAGCGAAGCATGTTACATGGTAGAAGGAGAAATGAGGCAGACGAAATGGACCCCCGGGCTTGTCGAAATGCTTGGGGTTGAAAGGGCAGACTCGCTCACCCGCGAGGTCAGAATCCTGGCAGCAGGAATTCCGCAAGCGGAGCTGTACCATAGCCCTAAACTACTTAAGCAGTGAAAACAGAATAGAAGAGAGTTTGCTATTCCACACTTCGAGCTCACTAGACAGCAAGGCAGACTGCTTTGTCAGACACAAGCAAACGCCCCACTCAGCCCGGCGAGATTACACATCTTTAACTTTCATTGGACCGAACTACCACCTTGCAAGTACTGCGGATGCCGTTAGAATGCATTTTACGTACTTGCCGTCCTCGTAAGCCCAGTTGTTTCAACTGCAGGACGAAAGGCCCTCCCAAAGATCTCCAGCAACGCCTTTCAACGGCTAGCTGAGTTCAGGTTTTTTATACTTCCCGTAATATCTATGAATTATCTCCAGTAAAACGAACCCCCCCCCCCCCCCCCCAAAAAAAAAAACAGTGGATACTTCTGATTCTCACCTGGCTGGCTCAGGGTAACTCCTTTCCTTTGGAGATTCTGCTTTTAACCGATACAAGAAGGCGCTGGTTTTCCGAACTTCTGACTACAGCTGGGACTAGGGCTGTCCGAATCACCCCCACGTCATCAGAAATAAAGATTCGACTCTCTCTCTAACTCCTTCCTGGATTGCCCAGGCTGCTCGTGCCTTCTCCCATGAGGCTAGAGTAATCACATGACAAGTAAGGCTGCAAGCTCCTGTAGCATTATTGGCATTATCGTAAGACGTGCACCACCATCTCATCGCCAGACGCACCAAGGACAGCTCGCTTGAAGTGCTCTTGAATAGCTAAATCTATTCGAGCAAGCCCTCAGTCGGTTGCTGTGGGACTGCCTTTAACTCACACCGGATGTGGTACCCATAGTCGGGAGGGAGGAACTTGGCGCCGAAACATGCCTCAAGGACAGGAGCCAAGGCAAATTCGTCTCAGACACCCGACGTTCACGTTGGGAGAGAAGAAACTGCATGAAAGAAACATGACAAAGGAATAGAAACATCTAGAACACAAGCGAGCGCTCGTTTTTGTTCTACGTGTTTCTATTCCTCGGTCCTTGTTTCGCTTATGCTGTTCCATCTCGTCATGAACATGAACCAACTTAACTCTCGCCAGGGTCTTGTTAAATTACACAGGAAGTTCGCCACGGGATTCCAGTCTCCGTAGCGCATGAAGCGTGGCCCTGTGAGGCTCGGGTGGAACGACTGCACGCACTGCGGTGTCCTGAGACTCTCGGGAGGCGGCGGTACATGCTCGGAACTAGCGGGCTCACCTACGAATTCGGGAAGCGATTCACGAGATTCTCGCGTAGGTCTGCGATTCGACGCAGCGTAGGAACGAGCTCTGCGGAATCTGATCCGGTGACGGAATAATGAGGATCGGCCGAGAGCCTACGTCGAGCAGGGTTGTAGGCTGGCGAGTCCTGTGTGAAGCAGGCGCCTATCCGCCCTCCAGCGAGCTGTGTCGTCGTACCTCCCCGAAGGCAAAGAGGCGTACCGGTATTGCGCTTAAAGGAAGATGTTTTTTGTTACCTTGATGTTGATGATTTCTTCAATGGATTAAAAAAATGATTTTGTTACTCTTTCTCTCTCTCCTGCTCTATCTCTCTCTGTAGATAAAACTTGTCACGTCTGCGAGAGTATGCCGGGTGCAGTCCATGACGCTGTGAGCAGGTGGTTTTTCCTATTATACGTTTCTGTTTGGTGATCGTTTTGTAAGCACTTAGAATCACAGGTGAATCAATCCATGCAGGAGTTGGAGCCTTGCCCAAAACACCGACACTTAAAAAAAGCGCAGCAAATTGGGGTTATGTGGTCGGACGGTGCAACGGATGAAACCTGGGTTTATGTGCTCTGGGGCAGTGGAGCGAAATGTCAAAATGATGTTGGCTCAATTTTGGTAGTGGTTAGCTGCCTGATGCCCCTAACCGCTGTAACACCAAATTACTTCCGACCTTCCGATTTGGATCACGTCGGTATCCGTCTTATTTGTTAATCTGCCTCAGATTTTCTCTCTAAGCCACGGTGGGGTGTGACGGTCATGTCGAGATGTTAAGGGCGGGTTTGGAAAAAAGTTTTGAGGCCCGTTTTTGTTTGTTTAGCTCGACAAGGACTCTTGTGGTTCTCCGTTTTTGGGAATGTAGAATTTGCCAATGATGACATTAAGAAGCTTACACATCAGACATACTGACCGTATCAAGAGAATAAATAACAATGAAGCGAGAGTAACTGTCTGGCTTAGGAAAACTAATCGTTAAAAGATAAGTAAACGAGACATCAGTGCGGCCGCTTTTCAGAGACTGACCACGTTTTTGTAAGGGTTTGAATTTTCAAATGGCGTTGCGAATAGAAGGTAGCTGGGTACTTTTTTCAATCAAGTTAACATTGATGGTAAGAGGTAGCACATCTACTAGAGCTTGAACATGTTGACAAGGATGGCTACCGTAACTTGTTACTGATTGCTCGTGTGGTTTAACACTCCGACACTTCACAGACGATGAGGCGCGCCGATGAGGGCTCCGGATTAATTTTGACTACAGGCAATCTTTAACATTTGCCCAAATTTCGAACACGCTGGAGTTTTTGCTTTTCGCCTCCAATAGGAAAGCCGCCGCCGCGGCCGGCAATCTAGTTCGCGTCCTCGGGCTCAGCAGCACAACGCCTTAGCCACTATCCGCCTATATACAACTCGCTACATTTGTTTGCAAGTCATGCTTGGGGTCTCGTAGTTCGTAGTGCTGCGAATACCGTGACCTTGAATAAATGAGGTGCCCGGGCGGGGTTCAATATGTAGATATTGGGGGCGAGGGCCACCACTGGAAATGAAGGCGCTGCGATCATTTTGTCGTTGCTTTAGGATCCCCGTTCCTATCTTGCAGCGTAGTTGGCTGGCAGCGCGGCAGACTTCGTATAAGAAGCGCTTCCTCAGTGTATTTTCATGTAATTGTCGGCGTTTTAAGTTAACTCTCGGTGCGTGAAGCATAGTGTGGCTTCATGGGGACTTTATAACCGTATGAACTGTGGTAGGCTGCTCGTAAATAACTTAGGCATGATGGTGTATGCAACCGAACCCAGTTTAAGCCTAAGCAGCGGCTCGTTTCTCACATCGACACTGTAGGCTAAAATGGTCACCGAGCAAAATTTCTAAGATTTCTCTTGTCGTTCGCAAGAAATGAACAAAGAAAGAAATCATGCAGCTTTTACTACTCCCAGAAACACTCCGCACACACGCCTGCCGGGCTTGCACGCATGGCCGACGAAGCGGCTCAAACCGACGCAGGTCTCGGCAGCAACACCCTGTCACCGCTTTTGAAAATCACACTGATCGCGAAGGTGAACTTCCAGATTCGCGAAAGTGGATGTTAGTGCGGTGAAAAATTCTGCTAAGTAGTGTCAACAGCTGTGATTTTCAAAGTGGGGCTGAAATATCTGCCGCTATGTACGCCGGACGGCCGAAGAGGTCGGTCCCGGCACCGCCGGCCAGTTCACGCAAGGTGCGGTGAGCGGCTGAAGGATGGCGATACCTGCGCGCAAAAATCGGGCGAAGCCATGACAGGTAGCTTGATCATCGATCGCCTACATGGCAATCACCGCTGATAGAAAGTTCCACGTAAGATAAAGGGGATGACTGTCGTAAAATGTGGTGTAAGCGACTGTCATTCGCTCCTGTAACGATAGTGGCGATGAAAAATCCGCCGCGAAGCTAAGCCTAAAGTTGCCAACAACCTACTTCGAGCGCCCTATGCTGACTGCGAGCATTTGGAGACCACCCTCTTCGAAAACTCGTCGTGGGGGAGCGTGTTGCGTTTGGGTTCCGCTAACTTCTTGAGGACCCCACGCTTGGCTCCCTTATTCCATCTTTACCCCACGACGTGTTTCACCTAGTACATGGCCTCGCTTCTGTGAGCAGTCTTGAGTTCCTGATCTTGATGTCACAAACCAAAGCCCACGTTGCAATCCTAAATTCCAACGGCGAGGTCCTAATGAAACGTAACCCACCCGAATGCGTTGAAAACTTGCATTCATACCATTCATAACTTGCGGCCAAGTTGTCTCGAAAAGTAAACATATCAGGCGTACAGAGTACGGCAGTGATCGTTAATCAAATACGGGAATAACTAAAAAAACCATTGGAAGAAAAATCGGCAAAGGTTAACCCAAACTGCAAATCGTACCAGAACGTAAGCTTGCGGGGCGGAGCAATCCGCCCATGGTGCTCGATTAGTCGTTCATTTCCCAGCCAATGCGCCGAGTACACGCAGTGGGATCCCTACTTCGGCACGTTTCCATCGCTGTTGCAACGTCTATTTTCGTTAGATACAGTCTCGTACATGTCACGTCGTACATATTTCATGATGAATTAGCAGCACGCTTTTCTCGCCCTCAGTGGCAACGCCATTGGCGTTAGCTGGCTGCATACGACCTTTGGGTCGCGATGGTAGCAACTACCTAGACGTGACAGTATCGCCGCGAACAAGTGAGTCGCTGATTGCTTACCCGGTATATCGTCTGTGGAACACTTGTTTGTGCAATTTGCATCAAAGCCACTAGGAAGGTGCACATGGTGGCCACAAACAAAACACGCGATAAGCACAGGAAATGTGCAAGTTAGACGACAAAAAAAATCCCGCACCTGCAGGATAGTGAGGATGCAGGAATTCGTGCACCGATGAGTGCTGCGATTAATGGCGCCAGAGAGCGAGAGTGTGAGCGATTTAGTTTCTTTTCCCACACCCGTCATTTCCGGTTCGTTATAGAGAAGCGTCTACGAGACCAGTTGAGAACCGCCAACTGCAGAGGATCGTTTACGTCAAGTCGTCTATTTCGAACTCACCGTCAGATCATCGACGTATCTTCCTGCGGTTCCTCTAGTTCGCCGCCGTCATCGCGATCGAGCCGACTCCAATCGAACGTTGATGCGATAGCGGGGTGTGTTCAGGTGCTTAGCCAAGCCAAGATGTTGCCGCGTCACCACCGCGCTTGTACGTTACTCATCGTCCGCTTGATGTGAACACGAACGCAACGTCCTTGGGTCATGCGAGGAAGGCACCGCACAACCTTCGACGTCGATGGGCACGTTCACCGCCTGTCCCTTGATTCCAAACAGTTGTAGCCAGCCGCCTGATCATGAGGGGAGTCGAGGCGCGATGAGCCGTTCTTCGACCGGATTAAAGATCCGGCCGGATAACGCTAGCCAAAACTCACGCAGCTCTTGCTTTGCATTCTTCTTCTTCATCCCCTACGGGAAGATGCCGAGTGGTTGAATGCGAAGCAGGATTGATATTGTTTGGTGGCCAACTAGTAGCATCATGCCACAATCATCATAGACGCGCTGCGCACGCCGGCCAAGACACACGACACACAAAGTACTTTTTTCTGTTACAGGTGGTAACTGTCCTAGGCAATATTCCCCTCTCTGCTTTTCGTCCACCAGCATTTATTCTTCTTTTTTCCGCCGACAACCTTGAAGTTAGCTTCCTCTCTGCTACCCTTAAATCCCAGGGCTTCTGAAAGCCGAATACTTCCCTCATGTAGATTTGGATGGATATCCTCACATTCTAACAGAATGTGCAGCATAGTTTGTTTCTTTTTCGCAGACCACGCATACCCCATCGTTTTATAAATACTTCCCCACAAAGCTCTTCTGTTCGCAAGCAACCTGCTGTAGCCTCAAAAAGCAACAAAGACTGCCCTTGGAATTCATAGAAATTTTCCTTTCTGATGTTTCATTTCTGAGTCCTGTACATCTGTAACGACGTTTAGCTTCCATTTTTCTCAATTTATTCATTTCAATCTGCCTTGTTTCTTTTTTGGTTACCTTGGCTGTTTCGAATTCTCCACTGTTCTTTCCGTATTTCATTTAGCCTTCTAGCTTTTCTTAACCACTGCGTGTTTACGCTTTTCAAGTATAGGTACCTAAAAACCTTAGCTGTCCACCTTCGTTGATCCATTGCTCTCAACCTCCTCTCAAAACATATTTTACTCTGTGCTTCTCTAACTTCAAACGACGCCAGCCCATATCCCTGCACTGCTTCGTTGAGTTGTTTTCCATGCGCTCCTAAGGCCAAACTCTAAGGCCGTTCTCTGGTTAACTTCAAGGCCTGATAGAACGTCTGATTTTAAGCAGAGTACACCATTCGCAAATGGTAGACCCGGAACCATTACTCCTTCCACATTCCTCTTACTACTTCATATTTGGTTATACCCCCACAGAGCTCTATGCTCCTGTAGCTGCGTTTCGCTTTCTCTTAACCACAAGTTGCTCCTCGTGAGTTTCTTAAATAGTTATCCCCTTCGTTTATCCACACTCCCAAATATTTGTATTCCTTCACTCTAGGCGAAGGTAATATAATATATTCCGCAGGTCCTTTACCCCTTCGCTATCTCCTGGCCAAGTTTCCTCCTCCACTTGAGAACATCGTTAAGCCCGCGGCAATCACCACAAGGTTTCTAGCTTTACTGGACAAGGCCACCTGTCCCTCCTTCTACTAGGGCAGCGCTGCTCCTCTTCATGTTAGAATATCCTGCCTTGATTACCACGCTATCATTTGCCACGGGCTTGCTCTTTACTGGTACCCGGCTTATCGACTGGTTTTGCTGGCCTATCTTGCAGCACGTGGGAGTAGCTGTTGCCTTTCGTTGCTTCCACCGCCGGTGTCACCTCGGTGCATGCCTCCGCTTCGCTGCATGGGCCGAGGTGTTCGTCATTTGTTGGCGAAATGACGCTCCTTTCTAGCTTCCTCTCAGCTGCTTCTAACTTTCCCTCAGCGGCCCTCCGTTCGTCGCGTTCGTTACTTAGCGCTGCCTCCAGTTCTGCAACCCGCTTAGCTAACCCCGAGTTATCCGCTTCTACGCGTTTTAGCCGCGACACCACTAAGCATAAACGACACGTACTATTATGAGCTGTTGCACAAGGCGGGCTTTGCTGTGATTGGGTATTTCAATAGTGAACTTATATATTACCGTCATTGGCTCGCGTGTGGACGCGTGTCGTTCACTCGGAAGAGGAGCGGGATTGAAGGAGTGTCGGTGCGCTCAGAAGCGCGCTGAACAACGGAAAGCCGATGCCGCATAACGTGCGGCCGCCGTTACTGCGTCATATTGCAACTCGCCCGGGAGCCGCGAATCCTGCCCAGATGAAGAGCAACTTGCCCGCCTCGAGCGCCGGCGCGAGCCAATGACGGTAATATATAAGTTCACTATTGAAATACCCAATCACAGCAAAGCCCGCCTTGGCTAGGGCTTTGCTGGCTTCTTCAAACATTGGAAGGACTATTAATTTTGTTAAGAAAATGTGATGCGAAAAAAAGAAAACGCCAGTTTGGACCGATGTGGCCGTAGCGTGGTATTCACCTGTTTTCGTCCTGAGAAATAGTACCACCAACTTTTTGCCACGAATAAGAAAATCGTCGATGCTAGCATAATCAACTCTTTTTACTCGATACAGCGCCAAATTGAAGCCCGCCTAGTGGTGACGAACTCTACAAGAAAGCTTCCCGAAGCCAACTCAGGACTGCCAACCACACGTCCGGGTTGTTGGGGTACTTCAGCTTGCTGATGCATGCCTGAAAAAGCGAAAAAAATACAGAAAAATAATTACCGCACCATAAATCAGTACTTCTTCTGAGGAGTTCTGCTTCTGAGGAGCTCAGCCTCTACTGAGCTTGAGAACGTATTGTAATAATAAGATGAGAAACTGGAAAAGTGCAAGAATTTAACGTATTGGAGGCCCAAATTAGGCTGCGGCAAGTTGCCGTCTGATTAACTGCACTAAAATTTTTGACAACGTAAAAAAAATGCACCTTAATAGCACACATAAAAGTTGTGCGAAATGCGAAATGCTGCGTTTCAAACATGAACGCGAGCGACGCAAACGGCTCACGACATTGGCGTTTTCGGAACCGAAACTGAATATAAAAGGCGACCATTACCGGAAGCTGCCTTCAAATGCGCGTGGTAGCGTCGCGTTGCGCACAGAACTCCCACTAACGTTTTGCCCCAGTTAAGCGCAATTCCGGCATCGCGTTGCTATCAATCGAAATGAAGTACACCGTACGACAGTTATTTTTCCATCATAATAACTTCCTGAGTAGCAATCGCTGGCATTGCGAGAAAAAAGCGGGCCCTGATTGCGAGGGAGCCAAAAGTCGCCGAAATGTTTATACCCACGTGTACAACAACTCTAGCTCGGTCACAAAACTTTGGACAGGCCTAAGGGATGGAGGTTACGTTGGCCCCGCCTAAATATTCCAAATATTGGACGCGGATGTGGAAGTGGTCAAGAATTTATAAAAGAACCCTTTTATTCTGTGATAGATGCAATAGAAGTTAGGGATGTGAGGCAAGAGCGCGCGTCGGGCTATTTATTTTTTTAGTAAAAATATTATTTTCAAGTAAAAAGAGTTTTCCTAGGTACTGAACGTTCGCAAGCACGCGTATGGTTTGTAGGCTTCTCACCTCTATTGTTGCACCAAAAAAAAGCGGATATTGCCACCTGTGCGGTTAGGTTGAAGCATGTGATGGCGACGGCGGTATAGCATGGTGGTGTAGCAGAGAAACCCCGGCCGAACACGTCCTTGTGGCC
The DNA here is from genome assembly GCA_013339765.2 of Haemaphysalis longicornis. Taxonomy (NCBI): domain Eukaryota; kingdom Metazoa; phylum Arthropoda; class Arachnida; order Ixodida; family Ixodidae; genus Haemaphysalis; species Haemaphysalis longicornis. The sequence continues at coordinate 206,608,278 of CM023451.1, read as the reverse complement.
GGCGGAGCGCAGTGAAAGTCGTCAAAAAAGCGCGAGCTCCACGGGACAGGTTACCCAACCTCCGTCACAGGCCGCTCGGAACTTGTTTCGGCGGCTCTCCGCCAGGTGCAAACGTCGTCTGCACGGAGCAACTTTCAACGACGGTACCTACTGTGCTGTGTCCTTAGGAAGCTTAGAATTTCGCCAAGCTGATTTTAAAGGGACACTGAAGTGAATTTGTCAAGCTCCTGTTTTTGCTTGCACTGCGTAGACTGGCTCAAATTAGCACACTTTTCATCATTTATCCGGTTGACAAATCGGTAATTATATTACAAAGCGCGAAAGAAGAAAAACTACCATGCGCGGTTTGCGGCGGCCGCACCAACTAAGGCTGTGACGTTGGGAGGAGGGGGCACCGTGATTGGACGATAGCCAAGGTTAGCAGTCAAACAAGTTTCGGTTTTGGTTTCGGTTCTGTAAAACACAACCGATGGCGTTGTTGGATGGGCATTCTCAATATCTCAGTAATCATCGTACCGCGCTTCTGCCATGTTGTCGGCTGTAAAATGCAAGATAAGCCTCCCAGGACGGCTTGTAGTCGTAGCATTCACTAGCCGAGGCCTACGCAGTGCATGAACGCCCTCCGCGTCCCCGCAGACGCTCAAATGCCACGCGCTTTTCCCCCATATTTGGAGCTTGCCTCACTCATGCCTGTATCGTAAAAAGCGTGTTCGCACCAGGCCAAGGGTCTGTTGATTCTGGCCTGTGCCCACTGCCCGCAAGCAGTCGGTGCTTATGGCAACAGCACGCCAACGAGAACTCGCTAGCGCGCCAGTGCCAGCCTGCGCGCGTTCTGTGAACTAGTTCGTGGAGCAGTGAACGTTGCAGCCCCAAAAAGGGTGAACTTAGTATAGAAAACATCGGCGGAAAACAAAAAAGTTAACTTATAAAAAAAAAGCGGCACGTACCCGCAGGGATTCGAACTTGTGACTTGCAAAACACTTGCGATGACACACCTAGCGCTCCAAGCCACTAAGCCACAGGCCAGCGCTGGCGACCTTGGAAATATAAGGTATATAATGTATAACCAGTTTACACTTTTGTTTAGTTTTAGCGTTCCAAGCAGCTTAGGTGACTATTTGTTGTTTTGCGCTCGTGCAGTAAGCATCCCCCAAGTTTCCACAATATCTCACGTCTAGCAATTGCATTTCTTAGACGGAAAAGCGTTCGCAGATGCGTAGTCGTGCTGCTGCCGCTGTGCTTGTCCGCCCAGCGCAAAAAGTGCTTCCCGCACCCTAGTTTTACGCTTTACAGTAAAAATATCAGTTGATTTTATTTCCTTAGTACCTATATTGACTTCGCTGACTCTTCTCCTGCCTTCAAGAGGCCTTTTATTTCCTACTGGCGTACCAGTCAGCGAAGCGTCGCATGTGCGCTTGTGCAGCGCTTGTGTGAAGCGACCTTGACTTGGAGCTAGATACAGTGTACAAACTAACCAAGTAAAGAAAGGCCCATTCTTCCATTCACAAACGTGTCCTGGCTTCGTTTCAACTCAGCGAACGAATTGCGACGACCCGTCGGCGGCCGGCAGACGAAACGCTGGGCCGACTGACTCTGCCTGAAGGCCGGGAGCCGTGCAGTAGCGCAGCCAATTGCGAGCTCGGCTCCTCACGACGTCACACGAAAACGCCACAGAAAATGGGCGAGCGTAAAGAGAGGAGGACAGGATTTTCGAATAAAGTTTTCTACTAAATAAAATCGCGTAAACGCGCCCAGAGTGGTGGAAACATGGCCTGGGGACTCCAGACTACAATTTGCGCTAGTAATCCCGCAATGTTTACATATCACTTCAGTGTCCCTTTAAGAGTTTAGGCTGCTCATTAGCAACAAATTTGGACAAAGAAAATTTCAGTGCAGTTGGCATTTAGGATCCATTTACGGGGGCTATTGCAACTGCCAATGGGCAGTTAATTTGTGCCCTCTTTGCCGTCAACGCTGAGTAACTACGTTTTAGATTGTGATAGTCGTAATTGGAACTGGGAAAGAGAGCGTTAAGCCCATAATAAGGAAACCTAGAGTTCCGTTTGCATGGGAAACTTAGACCCATATTCTTTAGCTTCTCTCCCGAACACTACGTCATCCGCGTCAAAGGCGTACCGAGCTGCGGTGTGTTAGCGTTTGTGCCACTTAATTCACAAAACAAACAGATCTCACTCCTGGCTGAATCGAACTAGTTACGTTGGGCGGCATATAATGTTAAACCAAGACAAAGTTCAGCCACAGATGAGCTGGTCTGGAAATTTGGGTGCATTAGTACACGGTCAGTCTAAGTTTCTGCGTCAATATTCGTCAATTTCTGACTAGTGCACTAGAGTACCACCTGCACCGGAGAGAATTTCTCTTATAATCGGCATATGTTTTGCCGCAGCAACACTTAGTACCATTATTCGGTTAGCTTGAAACACTTACTTCGAGTGTTTTGTTTATTTGCTTTCTCTCAGAAAAGCTAACGTCCTGGTTAGTTCAGATAGTAGCGCAGCAGGATGAGAAGGGCGGTTGCCCCTATTCCTATTCCTAAGGTAAACACTGGTGCAATGTGGTGCTTTGTTGGAAATCTGTATTGCTATCGTTATGACTGCATTTGTGGTCTATGTATGTTTTACTGTCTGTCATACTTACGGGCTACTCACATTGAAAGTGCAATCTTTATGGCAAGCGACATCTGCTAATGACTTACCCGTGTCCGCACATTCAGTTCGTCATGTTTTGGCTTGTCATAAAGCATCAGCTCCTGCGGAAAGACAATCAGGTTGGGCTCTAGTTTGATCAAAACAGACTACATCTTCAAGATGTAGGATGGGCCGTAACAAAACACACACACACACACACACACACACACAACACACACACACACCACACACACACACACACACACACACACAACCAACACACACAACACACACCACACACACACACACACACACACACACACACACACACACACACACACACCCACCCCACAACACACACACACACACACCACACACACACACACCCACACACACACACACACACACACACACACACACACACACACACACACCCACACCACACACACCCACACCCACACACACACACACACACACACACACCCACACACACACACACACACCACACACGCACGACACACACACACACACAACACACACACACACCGCACGCACACACGCGCACGGAGATTTTGTACTCATGAATATGCTGCATGGTCGACTGTTTATCGGTGAGAGGCAGGTACCCGGGAAGATGTAGAGGAGTTCCAAGTCATTGTTCTGTGGCGCATTATGCCTTTTGGATTGAACAGCTTTCAAGCCAATTGCATACAGATTTTCATTTATTTTAAGCAGTAGGGGAGAAGGTTATACGGTAGATTTACACAGGGGAAGCTTGGCAAGCAAATTACCAAGGCGTTAAGTGCACACACATAGTAAAGTATTTCATCTATGAATTAACTGGTACCATCCATATATTTTATTTTGGTTTTCAAATCCCAGCGTGTAATATTTCGCTCAGGAGGGAAATAAGTGTTAATACAGAAACATGTGACCGCAAATGTAGGAAAGAAACTGCATTCCTGTTTCTCCGTCTTCGGCCTTTTAATTCGTAAGCATCTCGTTGTATATTTGGGTGGGATTCTGACCAGGCAAAAAAAGTATCTGCACTTTCTCGTACTCGAGGGAACAGTCCGGATGCAAGTTTTTGATCACAGTTAGCGCTTCGCCAGTCAAGCGCAGCAGGCACAGACCAACTGCACATGTGTCGAGGCAACCCTTGCTCAAACGCAATCCTTTCAAACCACACTATCGAGGCATCCAGATCGTGTGTGCACTGATTAAGGGAAATACTTTATTGTGGGCTGATTGGTATAACTGATTCTGGAGCTACTTGAGATGGTGAAACGGATACTTTATGGTTCTTAGCTTCCTAGCTAGTTCCTAGTTCCTAGCTGGTTTTCTCAGTCGCAGTTTCGGGAGAATATTCGAATGTTCTCTTCCGGCTGCTTCTTTGCTAAATTCCTGTGTAGCTACGCTTTCCATTCTCATAGAATGTTTTCTGATCTGAGCTTCTTCTGATAGAATTTGGTATCCGTGTCTCAAATTTTCTTCGTTAATCGCTAGTCTTATTTTTGTTTTCTCTTCTAGATGGTCGAGAAGAGTACGACCTTTGTGATAGAATTAGCGCAGCTGAACTGTATTGCTATCCATCAGCACTCCAGTTATAAAAAAGCAACAGGTGACCCAGAGGCACGCCGAAAATGGAGACTAGAGTTTATTAAGATGGGATGTTTGAACAACGTGATAATAAAAAAATATGAAGGTAAAATATACCCCCCCCCCACACACACACATACACACGCTCGCACGCGCACGCAGAGCGCATAAACGACGAAGGCAGAGATAGGGTAAACACCGACACGGCGCTGACTCGCAGCTGAAGCTTTTAATGAAGGAAAACAGCCACATTTAGAGTCTTCATCACCGGAAAGAGAAACAAGGGAAAGAAAAGGTACAAAACAAGTTAAAACCTACACCTACGCTAAACGGTACGCACAGCCGTCATGCGCCGTCAAGATATGCAAGTTCTATTTTAGGGAGGTCGAGAGAGGGGCAGCTGATAGATGTTTCGAGGTGCTTGGCCATTTCATGCGCGTCAATATTATACCGCGTGAGCCTATCTCGCTGCTTGGCTAGAATTGTCGTGCCATCGGAACACGGGACGCAGCCACAGGTGCGGGTGTGCGCGGCCAAGTTAGCCGAGGAGTCGTTTCCCATAGACCGTTCATGCTCTCTTAATTGAACACTCACGCACTGACGAACGTACAAGGCCGTTCACTTTAGGTGCGAACACCGCGCAGCGTGGCCGTGCTCCACGGAGCGCCAGCACACAAAACGCGGCCCCGCATCGAAGCTAATCGGCACAGGCGCATAGGGGTTTGAAGCGAGGCTTCATGTCGTTTGCTAGCGCGAGAGCGTGCCGTGCTTGCTTTGCTGTGAAGCACGCCTAACTTTCTGGCATGCTTGTAGCGTCTTAGCGAGCCGCACCCGGGTTGCGAGAAAGCGCACTTCTTTCACTGCACCGCGTTTTGTAGTTTCTGCGTACACACTGAGCGCTTCCTCTTTTCAGGCCCTCGGTCCCAAGTAAGTGCATGTATTGTTAAAGGCATTTCAAGAATAGTTTGGGTGGGGTTATAGGGTTTAGCGCCGCTAAACGACTCTTGCTACTAAGACGCTGCAGAGAAGGGCTCCGGATAATCACCTGAGGCTCTCTACCGTTCACTGATACCGCGCTGCAAACGTGAGTTCTTCCAATTCGCCTTTACTGAAGAGCGGCACCTGCTACTGGGATGGAAAATTGGTCTCCCGGCCCACTAATCCAATAGCCACCGTGGCGGGCCAGGTCAATTCCTGGCGGGTTTCTCGGGACTTCACCGCAATCTAGAAGTAAAGAGGGTCATGGAACAATGTCTGCGTGTGCTCTCTAAAGCAGGTGCCCGTATGACCGGATGTGCCGTCTGGCCCGCTTTTTAACACCGGAGCTGCTGTTATTGGCCGTAAGCTCGCTGTTGTAGAAAAAAAATACCGCGCGCGCCTTGCGGCGACTACCTAGCGTCCCCGGCACGCGCAGTGTATTTAGCGAAAATAAACAAGAAAACTGGCAAAAAACGCGACGAGCAAGAAAATGCCGAGCGCTCGTTAGTGTGTGCCTTGCGAAGACCACCGAGTCCTCCGACCGAGCAGTGGCTTTAGCAAAGAAAAAAAAGAATGAACCTCGAGCGCTGTCGTCAACCGCTACCGCGCATGTAAAAAAAAATCCAGCGCTATTGCTGAAGATCTAATGGTAAAGGTGAAAAAACACCTTGCTTGGGAGAGGTCACCGTGGCCGCCGCATTCTTTAGAAGCTATTATGCATAATTAGAGACACGGCTAATAGTGTGCTAATCCTTGCCGCCACCAACGCCTCTTGACGATTGCAAGATGACTTTCCATCCACCCACTCACCGCAAAGAAGACGACAACCTGTTTGGTGCATATGGCGACGATTACTAGCATCGCAACTATGCAAATATGCAATCACGTTCAAACTTAACTGTGTCCGGCAATGCTCACCTACAGCAGCTTCGCCATTCAAATATTGTGCGTAAGTGCAAGCTTCCCTAATTTTTCTTATCGGAGTGTCACATGTCTAGCTCGAAGACGTTCCGGATTGCTCGATGCGACTTCGCATGTGATCAATGAACTGATCGAAATCGACAACAAATATCGTAAATGTGAAAAGAAATCAGAATATGTTCAGTCCACAATGCAAGTGTTGGTTTAAATAAGACATGGCTTGCATTATTAAATTAAGCGCATTGAAAATGTATTGAACATACTCGTGATTTTTCAGTTCGTGGCGTTTCGGTAGGCAGTGTGTGCGACGATAATAAAGAAAAAAATGCGGACGTTCTGGACCTCAGGAACGGAGAAGCTGTTGCACATTTGTGCAGCATGGAACGGGTGACCACAGCTTCGTTACTCACGTAGGCCTGTTGCGAGAAAGTGCGGGTCGTAGCAGAAAGGAGGATACGTAGCAGGTGGCAACAAAGGGAACGGCCGCTGCTTCCCAATAACTAGCCAGGTAGGCAGCGAAAGCAATGGCATATGCATTATAATGCAGCAGATTAGAGTGGGACCAGTCCAATACTCGGCCGGAGAGTAGGACGATTGTGCTGGGTGCGCGACCCGCTGGAGTGACTGCTTGAACCATCTCAACAATGCGCCATATTCATATATATAAAAAAAGCCAACAGACATCCATGTTAAAGTTGCGAGATCGAAACCAAACCGCTGGGACCGAAAATACCCCGGAGGGAAAATGCACAGACACCGATTTGCTGCGTAAAACCAGTGCACAACAAAATCAAACCACGGGGCCGAAATTATACGTAGCCCTCTCTCTACAGCGTCTCTCATTAAACTAAACCAAGGCAGTTCTGAAATGTTTGCAACAATACATGCAATTAACTGGGACCGCGGATCTGAAAAAAGGAAGTTGTCGCACGCAGAAACTACACAACGCGCAGCAGTGAGAGAAGTTCGCTTCCCGCAATGCGGTCGCGGTGCTCTTAGACGCTACAAGCATGCGGAGTGTTAGGCGTACTTCACAGCAAAGCAAGCAGGGCGCGTTTCCTTGCAGAAATATATATATAATTCTGTTTCATCTTCCTTTAAATACTTATCTGGTGCTAGTCGCCACGCCTTCTTTTTTGTTAATAGAGCTCCAGCTCCGGAGGCGACTGTCCCTTTGGATGCCGCATGCAATCTACGGGTGCGGTGAAGATGACATGTATGACCGCGAAGTGCTTGCCGCCACCAATGACGATTGTGGGCTGGATGAAGACCGGTTAAAACAGTGGTGCCGTCAACGCCACGAAAAAATTTCCAAAGCCATACGCGCCTACCATCTGGGCAGCGGAATGGCGTCTTGACGGGTCTCGTCGCGGCAGGTCACATCGTCTGGTCTTTGCAGGTAATTGGCGGAGGACAGGGGGCTGGGGATGGGTGTGTTCATGGCTCACCAGGGCCGAGGCAGGCCGACACAATCCAGAACGTTTGGAAGTATGTACAGGCGCCGAGACGGGATAAAACCGTTGAAAACCAGAATCGAATGGCAACCGCAACCTCCAGCGAAGCATGTTACATGGTAGAAGGAGAAATGAGGCAGACGAAATGGACCCCCGGGCTTGTCGAAATGCTTGGGGTTGAAAGGGCAGACTCGCTCACCCGCGAGGTCAGAATCCTGGCAGCAGGAATTCCGCAAGCGGAGCTGTACCATAGCCCTAAACTACTTAAACAGTGAAAACAGAATAGACGAGAATTTTCTATTCCACACTTCGAGCTCACTAGACAGCAAGGCAGACTGCTTTGTCAGACACAAGCAAACGCCCCACTCAGCCCGGCGAGATTACACATCTTTAACTTTCATTGGACCGAACTACCACCTTGCAAGTACTGCGGATGCCGTTAGAATGCATTTTACGTACTTGCCGTCCTCGTAAGCCCAGTTGTTTCAACTGCAGGACGAAAGGCCCTCCCAAAGATCTCCAGCAACGCCTTTCAACGGCTAGCTGAGTTCAGGTTTTTTATACTTCCCGTAATATCTATGAATTATCTCCAGTAAAACGAACCCCCCCCCCCCCCCCCCAAAAAAAAAAACAGTGGATACTTTTGATTCTCACCTGGCTGGCTCAGGGTAACTCCTTTCCTTTGGAGATTCTGCTTTTAACCGATACAAGAAGGCGCTGGATTTCCGAACTTCTGACTACAGCTGGGACTAGGGCTGTCCGAATCACCCCCACGTCATCAGAAATAAAGATTCGACTCTCTCTCTAACTCCTTCCTGGATTGCCCAGGCTGCTCGTGCCTTCTCCCATGAGGCTAGAGTAATCACATGACAAGTAAGGCTGCAAGCTCCTGTAGCATTATTGGCATTATCGTAAGACGTGCACCACCATCTCATCGCCAGACGCACCAAGGACAGCTCGCTTGAAGTGCTCTTGAATAGCTAAATCTATTCGAGCAAGCCCTCAGTCGGTTGCTGTGGGACTGCCTTTAACTCACACCGGATGTGGTACCCATAGTCGGGAGGGAGGAACTTGGCGCCGAAACATGCCTCAAGGACAGGAGCCAAGGCAAATTCGTCTCAGACACCCGACGTTCACGTTGGGAGAGAAGAAACTGCATGAAAGAAACACGACAAAGGAATAGAAACATTTAGAACACAAGCGAGCGCTCGTTTTTGTTCTACGTGTTTCTATTCCTCGGTCCTGTTTCGCTTATGCTGTTCCATCTCGTCATGAACATGAACCAACTTAACTCTCGCCAGGGTCTTGTTAAATTACACAGGAAGTTCGCCACGGGATTCCAGTCTCCGTAGCGCATGAAGCGTGGCCCTGTGAGGCTCGGGTGGAACGACTGCACGCACTGCGGTGTCCTGAGACTCTCGGGAGGCGGCGGTACATGCTCGGAACTAGCGGGCTCACCTACGAATTCGGGAAGCGATTCACGAGATTCTCGCGTAGGTCTGCGATCGGACGCAGCGTAGGAACGAGCTCTGCGGAATCTGATCCGGTGACGGAATAATGAGGATCGGCCGAGAGCCTACGTCGAGCAGGGTTGTAGGCTGGCGAGTCCTGTGTGAAGCAGGCGCCTATCCGCCCTCCAGCGAGCTGTGTCGTCGTACCTCCCCGAAGGCAAAGAGGCGTACCGGTATTGCGCTTAAAGGAAGATGTTTTTTGTTACCTTGATGTTGATGATTTCTTCAATGGATTAAAAAAATGATTTTGTTACTCTTTCTCTCTCTCTCCTGCTCTATCTCTGTAGATAAAACTTGTCACGTCTGCGAGAGTATGCCGGGTGCAGTCCATGACGCTGTGAGCAGGTGGTTTTTCCTATTATACGTTTCTGTTTGGTGATCGTTTTGTAAGCACTTAGAACAGGTGAATCAATCCATGCAGGAGTTGGAGCCTTGCATCGGTTGATTAATCCTTTTTCAATGTCTCCACTGATCTCGTTAATTCTCTGGGCGACTGTGTTTGGAGAGAGGCTTATTTTCTGGAATGTCTTTTTCACACTGGGACATCATCATGTTTTTTACACTGGGACACTGGGACAGCGACTCCGACCAGGAACTGCTTCACGAACAGACCTTGAGTGAAGGGCTTGGATGATTTGGCGATAAGCTCAGAAATGACGAAGCTTGCCCTTACCGTTTCGTCGCTTGCTTTGGCCTTCCTTTTTGAACAGGTTTTGCTGCTTTCCCAACGCCGCCTTCAGTTGAGTCACGGTGTGCTCGAGAACGTTGCCAGTAAGAGCACCATACTTCTCGTGATGGCAAGACATGAAGTGGCGTCGAACATTGTACTCCTTGGCACAGCCACAGTCTGGTGGCAGACTAAGCACAAACCTTTCTCTCTTGATTCCGCGAAGAAATAAGAAAGTTCCCATCGCTCCTGAAAGCACCTCTTCTCGTCTTCCACTTTGCGTTTTGCAGACTGCTTGGACAACGACATTGTGGCCCGTTAGACTTCCACCGCAGAAACCTTCGTCGTTTGCATATCTTCCAAAAAACAATTCGTCAAAAAGACACCTCTCACATTTACGTAGGCGACAGGCGCGTAGGAGCACAATTGTGTAGTGCGCTCTATCATGATTGACTTGGGGCGCCGCTACCTTTCACAGTGCTGTCAACAGGTTGCGAGTCGGAGGATAGGCGCTTAGTTTTGAGTCTCGATATGGGGCGTTTGATGTCTGGAAGTACACAGTTTCGACGTGCAATGTGCAGTCTTTTCCTCAGCAGCGCGATGTCGCTCTCTCCCAGGCCATAAATAACGCGGCGAGACGCCCCTAAACGCTCGTGGGCGCATTTTGGAGCCCGAACGCAGAATTCCGACGTGTGGCTGCGCCCTTTTCGCCACATCTGCAGCGAATTAAAAGTGCTTGACACGAAGACGAACAGGAAAGCAAATATCCGCAAACACCACACAACGCCCGGAAACCTTTGCACTTTCTCGGAAGCCTGGAAAACTCCGGTCAAGGCGCGTCTTCTCATTAGCGGCGTGCAGCCCCTTTCGCGGGTCATAAAACGCTGCGGGCAGTTTCTCCGCGGCCTGTGCTCGCCAGCCCTGTGCGCACTGTAGAGTGTTCGATTCACAAGTCGCATTTGCTTGCGACCATTAGCCGAGTTTACATGAATGCGACAGAATGCGATAGCAGCGCGTCACATTTCCTAGCGCATCACGAGTAATGCGATGCGCTAGCGTTTACATGTACCGCATTACCCGTAATGCAACGGTGGCGCCATACGGTGTCGCAAATCGAAGGTAAAGCAGCGTTTCTGGCGCTTCCAAAGCTTCCGGCACGGCTGGTTCTTGTTCTTTTTCACGACTCGCATTTTCTGGCGTCTTACACTCGATTTAGACGTTTTTAAATGCAAAGCTGCGTTTGCAGGGCTTACTTTTCTTGTCGACATAATTCCTAATGCGATGCGCTTGCGTTTACATGCACTTCGAAAGTCGACTTACGCGTCTCAATCCACCCCTGCCTGGCGCATTAATGCGACGCGCTTTCCTAGCGCATTAGCTCCGTTTACATGGATGCGATGCGCTAGAAAACTGATGCGATGCGATGCGCCACTTGTCGCATTAATGTAAACGCGGCTATTGTGCACCCGACTTAACGGCGCCCGAATTAGAGGCCTCCGGAAAAGAGGGGTGTCAACTCTGGTAACGCAAAGCCGTGAAAGACGATATCCACGCGTTTTCGAGCAGCCTCTGGCCGTCTGCGTCTTTGGCTACACATTCAGGGCGCGCTGTCACGCATTTACTTAAAAAACAAAAATAAATGAACCAATACACTCATGAGAGGGCCGCGGGCCGCAAATAAAAGGGTCCGGGGGCCGCGTGTTTGAGACCCCTGCTCTAGGGTCTCGTTAAAGGTTGCATCAACATTTTCAGAAGATATAAGAGGGACCTTGTTGGAAACTTGTTTTGTAATATTATTATAACTAGATTGCAATTGTAACGTGACAACGCTTAAAACGAACTTCTCCGGGTGAGAGTGGTAGAGTCGAGGCGAATGAGTCATGGGAGTGAGACACAACTTTCCTGTGAGGTTGTTCGTAAGGAACGCAAGTAATCCTTCTTAAACGGCGGCCAGCAGCGTTTTCTGTTGTTGTTGTTCCCTGCAGTTAAAATAGAACGTAGAATGCATTGCCGTGGCCACTCCCTCTACATTCCTTGGCTCTTAAGGTATGAAATGCAAATAAATAAATAAATAAATAAATAAAAAATAAAAAAATTACGCCCATCTTCCCGCGAGGGAACCCTGATGTGATGCGACGCATCGGGGGTTCAATTGGTCGTAACGTTGCCTTGAGCGTTTGCGCTGACGCTGGTATTGGATTGTGTCAGCCCACTCGCTGAAGGGACCGTCGCTTCCATCACGTCTTCATCGGAAGAATCAAGTCAAGCACGGAGTCGTCAAGAAAAGTCACGCGGAGTCGAACGAGAGCGAGCGCTAACTGAACCGCCGCAGCGCGCTACCCGCCTTATATTCACAGCGCCTGAAGGAGAGGAGACAGTGGAGGAGAGTCGCGCATGCACGCACTTGCGCACCGGAGCAGACGCGAGCGGAGCGAAGCGCGCGCGCGCGCAGCTGTTGCTGTTATGCTAATGCGACGGAGTGAGAGTGTTGCGCACAGCTGTCGGAGAGGAGAGCGGAGAGTCGCGCATGCGCAAGTGACGTGCGGACGCCGCCGACGCCGACGCAGGAGGGTTATGCCTCAGAGCAAGAGATGCGTCGCATCTAAAAACTGCCATCCTTACAGATATCCGTGGTGCGCTACAAGGCCCAGTCCTCGCGCTCAAGCAGTACATCCCGTAGCGACGGAAGACAGCCATAATCTTTGTAGCCGTTCGTACGTGCAGGATGCGATTTGTGCCGGAGACATTACCATCTGGGTAGACATTTGGTGCACTGCCCTCGAAGAGAACTATATAATCACGCAGGTCATCGGGCAGCTGTGTGGAGGAACCCTACCTTAGGTGTCCGCAAGGAGAAGTTCCGCCCTCTCAGTGAGGCGCGTACACTATAATTTTTACTACTTATAGGTGTATTGATCACCATGTGGTTCGAGAAAAAAGGTCAAAATTAGAGACACAGCACGTATTAGTAGGACTTGCGGCGACACGCGCTCAGAACCCTTGCACGATCGCCGCCACCCCGGGGTGTTATTGCTGACAAGTACGCTGGTTACAACAGAAGAGTTGCAGCCAACTCCCTGGAAGCTGATGCGCGAGGTGGTCCCAGGCGTGGAAGACAAGGTTGCTACGCCCCCATCGACGGTTACCAGCCCCTTGGAAGGACACATTAGTTTATAACGTTACGCGGTGGCACGTCAGATGACACGAACCATGGTTGATGAGAAGAAACGTGCGAAAGATAGCGGAAGCTCTTGGGGCGACCTAGCCGGCGCTGCGGCGTAGGCCTCCAGGCAAGCTCTAGGCAGGTAACCCGGCCGTGGGACAGCGCATCCACAGCAGACCAGTGATGTTCGCGGATAGGAGAACCGACAATTGTGCCGGAGAACAGCCGTTTATTTGCGATGTCCAAAGCCTGCGAGCACGAAGCCCGACGGGTTTTGAGTACACCATCCGGTCTTGATCGTGAACCGGAGGCACTCATCCACGTTACTAGAATAAACCCAGTTTTAAAGCTCCGTCGTAGAGGAGGACAACGTGGCGGGCGTGCAAACTAGTGGCGCTGTAGTCGAGCTTTGCTCGACTACAGAGCGGGTGTCTAAGTTTTGTTAACACATAGAAGTATTTCCCCAGGTGACAGATAAGGCTGTGCATGTGAGCATTTCTATATTTTTATATTATAGATTAAGTAATTTGGTATGTGTATGTGACATGAAAATTTCTGGATATACCTTTATTGTTTATCTTTGCTGATGCATTCGTGCAACAATTGTTGTAATATTTGCGACAGCAAGTTTTATTTATTTTTGACCTAATGGCTTGGTTGCTGCAACCATGCATGCCGCCGATCAGAACCCTTCACAGGATTTAATTACAGAGAGTTGTAGGGGCGGACTTCCTTTTTTGCAACCTGAGTTGGGCTCTGTACCGGACTACACCGAAAATGTTCCAATAGAGCGATCTACTTCAACGACTTTCGAAACCGCTAAGATTTCAGATACTTGTCTCTTCGAGTGTGCCTGTTGCTATGTGCGTTATGCTCGCTGAGCGTGCACGCTCAGCATGCGTTTCGAGTCACAGTTGTAATCGCTAACGTTCTTTTCTCTGTATTTCCACCCTTCGTCGATGTGCCTGTAGTAATAAGCGCGACACATGAAGCCTGTGGAGGGAGCCTGAACTGTTGGTAGCGACTGGATCATGCTTGGTGGTGCCGCGCCTGAAAGTTCGCATACTTCCATACAGTACAGCGGTTGTCGCGAATGTTTTTTTCCACTTCGCGACGGTCAACATGAGCTCCGACTGCGTCCTAAATTAAATTTCGACTTTTCTTCGTGCCTCAACCATTTCGCTAACGGCGCACTTCCAGCAGACATTGGGAGTATACGGCGAAACCGAAATTAGAAAAGGCCAGTAGGGGCCAGTGCAGTGCTGGCTGTAAACGGTCTATAGAGGGCGAGAACTACTTTTGCTTTTGTAGTGTGTCAGCCGCAACAAGTGCTGCGCAAGTGCCTGCACTTAAGGGAAGTGAACCTGCTCTTAGAAATTGGCCCTCTGTACTTATCACGCCAGCCATACCACGAAAGCAGGAGCGAAAGTTCCCCTCTTTTTCTTAGCACAAACGGCCAGCGCACCGCCCCCTGCCTTTGGGCCCCGCGCCTGCTCCGGCCACGGTCGCCGTGGGCCCACAATATTTTAACGAAACTTCTCCGTGGCTTTCTCCTAAAAACAGCCTGCCTAATACAGAATAGAGATTGATCAACTAGTAGCCCTAATGGCCGTCATTGGTGGGTTCTATCTGTCACCTTTCAAATTATCGGAACAGTTGGATTCATCTTACGTACGCTGTTCTACCGCTCACAACTCACCAATTTTCCTGCGGCTATGTGTTCGGGGATAACATAATCACAATGAATGGTTCTGACGCCGACTGCTGTGGGCACGAAAAAAATAGCCACAGCTTCCAGTAGTGGTGCAAAGCTGAAGAACCAGTAGACCTGGGGGTCGACGTAGCTTCTCCCTACACTAACAGCGAATCCAGGAGAGAGGGAGCAGCCGGATGTCAGCCGTACAAAGCCATTTTTAACGGGAAAGTAAACCAAAGACCATTAAAGTATATACAGTGTGTCATTCAGTCGCAATCGTCGTGGTCCCTTTCGTCGTCGTCATCCGACGGCCCAGCAGCGTAGGGCGAATCCTTTTGAAAGGAGTCCTCGCCTCGGTAGACCTCCACTTCTTCAGCTAATCCGGTGGCTGTCTCCACGTGGGGAATTGTGAAGAGGTGGCTTGACAGATTCGTACCGGACTCTGCAATTGCTCGGAAACGAGTGAAACGTGTCGACTGGGTACTCGTGCAATCCGGACTCTCTCTAACCTAAACCTTGACAGCCTTATAGCCGCTATGGCAGACCACGAGAGGCATGCCTATCATTTTCAAACTAGCGAAGCCCAAATTTCCAAACAGCAAGTCTATACATGTTCATTGTACGCCGAGCGGTAACCCAAGGCTGTCGCCGCCGTCTTTCACGGCCACCACGACTTCGTCGCCGCCGACCGAGTCCAGCCCACTTACGCCACCTCCTTCCGACCCACCCTGGAGGTTCCCCGCCCCAGAATTCCAAAGCTGAACAAACCAGAAATGTCCCGTGGGCAAAAGAACGGCCTGCGGCTACATTGGGGGGGAGGGGTGGGTCAGCTGGAGCGGCCGGCACCCCACGCATCCACCGCGTCGAACGCAACGATGATGAAAGCGGGATGATGAAGGCAACGATGATGAAAGCCCCTGCGCGGAGGTCGTACTGGGCGTGTCACGCTGGAAATTTGTTACCTGGTATTTTGTTCGCGACGCCAAGGGAAACCGAGCTCAAGCCGAAACAGGTGTGATGTTAACAACCATTAATTTTGAATAAAATTTACACACAAAAGCTCCTTCCAGGTGGTTTGATGAGTGAGATGTCTCTGTTGCGGGTGAACACAAATTTTGATTTTGAAGTGCAGGGAGACCGGAGGGGAACGTTCACTTACCTGTTGTAAGTGGCGGATTTCTTGCCCTGTTTCAATGAAAATGTCTCGGCAGTTTGCGACAGCTTGAGTGGCCAGAACGGATCCTTGAGATGTCGTCCTCACGGCTGTGAATTAAATTTCCAAACAGGGAAGGGAACAATGATTCAAACAAAGAGAACATATAAAGAACAAACAAGAATACCTTATAGTCGAAGTCACCTTTCGCGAGCATCCGTGTAGCTTTCAAGCATGCGCAAAATTACAGAAAGAATTGTCTCCAATACCTCTCAAGCTCAAAATACTTGGTCGGAATCCAGATACCTGGGTGATTGAGAGACACCCGCCACCAGCCAGATATGCTCCCATTGTCGACGAGGTGTCACGTGGCACGGTACCGCTACGTACGTTGAGGCTTTGAGTTGTGAGAAAGTTTTTTATGGTATTCGCAGCTAAAAAATAGTGTCCAGCCGTATTGCACACGCTCCACAAATATAGTCGGTCGCACTGCCTTCAATCGTCTTAGCTGCCAACCTCTTCAAAGTACGAGCACCCACCTTTGGAAAACTGTGTAATTCAGGTTACTGAGTTAAGGCTGCATGTACGACGGACCCCGAAAAATTTTGTACTGATTCTTTGAACTGGGACACTCATTTTGGACATGAATGTTGATTGTGAAGATTGTATGGAATTGCATTAATTGGGCGCCACGTTTTAATCATAGGCTCAAAGCTTCGTTGCCGCCTCTACAGGGAACGTTAGTCCACTATATCATTTTACAAGTTTAAAAGTCCCGTGTTCAATAGTAGAACGTTAGGTAAGCTGAAAACGTTTCATCTTGGATTAAAGCGCCCAAGATAAAACAACGCAGAAAAAAAAGAGAAATAAAACTGAAAGAAACGTGGTCTTGCTTGTGTTTTGTCTGTGCTGTTCTCTATGTTTTGAACTTTACTCAAAGATGGCAGGCCTAGTGTCGACTGAATTCTCACAGATGGCGCTACTTTCCCGGACCGACAGGTTGCTGTGTTCGGGAGCGGGTTTTCGCACTTGATCTCACCCCCACTGCTTCATGCGCATGCACCCGTTCCCACAGCAACGGAGGCGCGTCGTCTGCTTTGTCTGATTCCTGACCGCCGCGGCGCCAAAGTCAAAACGGTACGGCGCGGCACGCGACTCCTCGATGCGCACTGTTAGGAGCGTGAAGCGTGTAGCAGCGTATGCGAGCGCAATAACAACAAAAAGACAAAAAAAAAGAGATTCGAACGCGGAGATCCAGCCATTTGGCGCCTTTTGCTCGTTATAACGATAAAAACCTGATCTCACAATTCGTGTCGTATCTCGAAATGCGTTGGTTGTGATTCAGTTAATCGGCGCCAGCACGGGCTTTCATCTCGATGGTCGCTTGATACCATCGACGCCCTTGGCTGTACACCCCATCCTTTTAGCGCCTGTTTCAGAGCCAGGAACGATGCTGCTTACGCGAATGATCTACTTTAATGTATCGTATGTATTTGATGTGCTTCCGGCTTTGTTGGGGACGATGCTAGTCTCATGCTGCTCAATCTTTTTGTTGTTGTCGTTACTGTTTTGTCGACCCTCCTGCCTGGGCCTAAATAAAGGCCTGCTGCACAAAGAAAGAAAGAAAGAAAGAAAAAACAAACACAAATAAATAAATAAATAAATTTAAAAAAAATAAATAAATAAAGATAAATACAAATAACAGTATTAATATTTTTAATAAGCAAATAATAAGTACCCGAATGAATAGGGCAAAGGTTACGCACAATTGCAGTGTTAAAAGCCTTCAACGCCCTTCTCGTCGTGCGCGCATTCTAGTTTTGTTCATTAGGCCGGAAAGATCAACCACGCGACGAAAGACGCTTCATCACGTGGTTGCTTTTCGTCTCTTTATAAACCCCAGCAAGCAGAATTCAGCACCAAGTAACGCGAACGCTATCAAGCATACACGTTCATACACCGCACATGGCGTGTTTACAACGTGAATTTAAATTGGGCCAAAAATACGCACTAATAAAAATATAATATATGTGCCTATTGAAGTCACATATTTAAGTCAATATGTGCCATATTGAAGTCGCTCTTGAAGTCACTCACGAGGTTCCCAACAGGACAGCCTGAAGGTTTTGGATCTGTGCCTGAAATTCTCTACTTCACATGTGTGTTGGTTGTACGAACCCCGTTGCCAGAAACCGTTATTGCCGTTTATGTCCGCGCACACTAAACTCGTGAAGAGGGGCATCGCCAGCACGTGTCTTACTAACGCGCTGAAGAAATCGTGCAAGCACCTCATGAACTCTAGTTTTGAGGCTCAAATCTGTCGCCTTACATCAGCAGGATATCCTGAGAGCATGATTGTAGCAGTGGCCAATTCGATTCGGATGGGGAAAAGAAGTCGCAGTCAGACCCGCAAGAGGTGGCCCAAAAGGACAATAATGTAGCCGTCATCCCGTATATGCATCGCATATCGCACAACCTTAAAAGGATTGGTGGAAGGGCTTAAAGTTGTCATGTCGGCCCCTGATAAACTGTCCAGGCTCTGCAGCCAAACGTGCCCTGTCAGGAAGGAAAAAAGCAGATGCCTTGTCAATCACCAAAACCAGTACGTGCGCTGCACGGAAGGGGTGGTCTACAAGTTGCCGCTTACTTGCAAAAAAGCATACGTTGGGCAGACTGGACGGTGCCTCAACACTCGCCTACGCGAACATTGCAACAAGGTACGGAAAGGCAAAGATAGCAATTTGGGTATTCATTGCCAAAAGTGCGACAAGTGCGAGCCTATGCACGATGCGTGCTCCGCCATTTTTCGAGACGCGGATCCGCGCACGCGAGAGATCGTTGGGGCTGCGGAAAAGCAGCGGATAGGTGACTGCGTCAGTTCGACTGTCCATATCTTTGAGTTCGAAAGAGCTGGCCTTCTTAGATAAACATTTATCCCACGTGCGTGCCTGACGAGTTCGTGGGGGTTGTGCAGTGATCTCATAAACTTCATAGTCATTTGAGCGTGTTGTGATTCTTTTCTATTTATATGTCCCGTGGTTTTCATTAAAATTCAGTTGTCAGTAGCGCTGGTCCTTGTATCCCTCGTCCTGTGTTCTCTTTGCTGCGCTCAACAAAGTTATAATGGATTACCAACTCGCTCGTACCAACACGTAGCTTCAAAGTGTTACTCGGAATTTTCGGTTTGCCTTTACTTGCGCTCGATGCTACCTCCCTCATGAGTTCCTTCACAGGGGGGATGTCCTCCAAATCATTTTCTTTTTTTGTCAGCCGTCTGATCCATGCCCCTCACAATGAATATGCACACAATGCAGGGCAGCTGAATGGAGAAACTGGACTGAGGACAGCAATCTTTGCATGACTATAATCTACCATCCTGCACTTCGAATTAAGGTGTCGGTTCCAACCCTTAAAGATTTGAAGCGCTTCCTCAGTGCACTGAGCGGTCTGAAACTGAACCACGAAGGCCCCTACAACACCAGAATTACTCGGAGTTTTACCACAATCAAAAATATTGGAAGAGAATAGTCCGTAGCTTTGTTTGTAGTGTACGTCCAAGCAAACAACATCGCCACCGTACTTCAGCAAAAGCTTTCGCATAAACTCTGTGTGGATGCAGAGCAACAGAGTCTCCTCACACTCTTCTGCTACAGTGTGCAGTACCTCTGCATCAGGTGGTGTTAATAGGCTGTTCATCTCTTTCTGGGTAAGCTCGCCTCAGTATTTTTCGTCGATAGAGAAGAAAAACAAATATTGTTGTTGGTGCCTTTAGTCGCAGCTGCTCTACTGGATGCAATATGCATGTGGCAACGTCTTCCTTGTCTACAGAGCTGCACCTGTCATTCCCGAGCGCCCTTTTGATGTGGTTCTTGATATCTGTTCTTGTAGGAAAAAAAACCCTACGTGCTGATGAGGCGCACTGCCTGTTTGCGAACAGCACATCTTGAACGTAGAACTTTATACAAATCCCTACTGTTCTCACAGAAGTCACACCCTCCTGTACAAGCTGTACAATTTTTTGGTACATCTGGAGTAACAGGATGGCCATAGCGTGGTTGCAATTCCATGGTTGCAATGGCTGTCCTGATCAGATATGCCGACGTAGAAGCCCATCTGACAAACCACAGGCCTGCTCCTGAAGGGCCACCTTCAGTAGGGACAGCACCTCCTTTGAAGCAGCTTCCCGTTTCCGCTTGCTGTACGTTTCGGGCATGTTCATCTAAAATAACATGCGGAAACCCCGTGAAAAATATACACGAATTATACACAGTTTTTATGTGGCGAATTTAAAACATTCACTATTCACCACATCTACGGGTGCTGAGATGGCCGCATCAATTGAGGTAATCTTCGGTAGAAACAATGTCTGTTGCAAATATAAACATGTAAAGTATGCCGCAAAATATTTTACTGAAGTGATTGATGTTTTTGGTACTTTATAGCAGCAGTTCATAACAAACTTTTTCTGTTCATTACAGAAGAAATCAGGGTTAATTCCTTTGAAAGTCAATAACAGGCAAGAGTGGCGTGGTGATTCTGAATTCAGCACTGTTTACGTCTGATTCATTGTTTTGCTGTGTCTGTCTTGGGTAGAATTGGTCGCTGCAATAAATGCTTTTTAATTAACATCTGATTATTTATAGTATTGCAAGCTCTAGGATCAACAGGCGGATTCAACGAGAGATGGAACGGGGCTGTACACGCACATTTTTTTTGTTTTAGCTCCTAATTTTGTGAGTTATGTGCAAGCAAGGGAATAGCTGAAAAGTGCAGCCGATTTTCCTCAAGCGTATGTAGTTGGAAAAGGAAAAAATGATAAAAATGGCACAAGGGGACGCGCAGGTGACGCCAGAGTGACGTGCGTTTTCCGGCGTCAACCCCGCGTCACTTGCGCCTGCAGTTTTTTTCGTACTTTGGCCCTTTGCGCACGGCAAGCCGTGACACTTCTGGTGGAAATTTGTTTTGAAACCAAAAACTACATCAGAATTACAGACGTCTCAAAGCAAACTTTGAGTGATGCTGTGAATAAAAAAATTAAAGAAAATTATGAAATTGGACTACAGGCTAGATTGTCGCTCACTGACCCCAATTGTCTTCACGGGATTATTCGTAAATTTGATTTTCGGGGGGCGGGGGTTAGAAATCGCCAGGAGAAATTGGGGGGCTGTGGGGGGGGGGGGGGGGTGTATACTTGCGTGGGCAGGATGCTCGTGATTGTGAAAATGTTTTTGCGAGGATATGAAATCCGTCCTGAGGGGTGTTGGGGGGTGATTACCTAAATCCCTACGATAGTGACGATTTTAAAGTAGGTAGAGTAGGTTAGATATTTCTAAAAGTACCGGCAAACGATCGCAACTCAAAAAAAATATAAAAACGCACGAATGTATTGGCGGCGGTGCTCTCTTTGAAAAAAGCGTAAATTTATCAATAAAAAAAGCCCGATCTCATTTTTTTTTTGGCATGTGGAAACAACACTCTTTCACAAGGACAACAAAACTGCCGAAAAACGTTGAATTACGTTGTTTGCACTGAAGTTATAAGCGGCTTAACTCACGCGTTCGAGACACATCATCGTGCCATATGCTCGGCTACTGCCGCTGCTATTCTGGCTTCGCGTGTTCATAAAAAATTAAAGCCGTTCCACTCATTGTGAAAGCTGTAGGAAATGGAGAGCAGTGATTCGACAAAATAGGCTCTACCGCCGTCATCCGCTCACTGCTACTACCCCATGCAATTCAAATTTTCCGCCTTCGCAGTGCTCGCGTGCCCCCTGCCTGAAACTGCGTCAGCGGTAGTTTGTTTTTTTCTGCTTGCTTTAGATTCCCATGCTGGAGCTGTTTTTCATCATTTCGAGCACGTATATTTTTCTTGGGCGGCTGGAGCCTTTCTGCGTCATTTCGAACGCTCCATTTTTTTTCTTGCGTGGCTGGAGCCTTTCAGCGGCATTTCAAACGCGCCATTTTCTTCTTGCTCGTAGAGTCTTACTGCTTCAATTCGAACGCACCATTTTATCTTCAGCGGTTGCTTTTTTCGGTTTCTATAGTAAAAACCAGTCAAACGAGCGTTCTTAACTAAATAAACTCGGGCGCTGCCGGTTAATTACGTTTATCTTGAATCAAATGCACCTATATTTTTCTTCGGGGAGATGTAGGACAAACGCCAGAAGTTCACGAGTTTCGAACGCTTATGACTATATAAACTGCTTGGCTTTTGAAGCTTCTGCGGTACGCCGCGACGACAGCAAGCGAGCTACGACGACAAGGCGAGCGCTTCAATTGCTCTGTTCTTAAAAAAAAGGGAAATTTGGGTTTCCCCTTTTCCGGCGACAACAGGGAACGTGCATCATTCCATGACCCTTGTAAATAAAAATCCAGGTTTCTATTTTTTTATTTTTGATATTTACCCTAATATGCGCTAGCAGAGCTACGGCTGTGTCAAGGTACGACGAGGAGAGCCCTTTTGGGAGTGCAACCTGTGATCCGATTTCACAATCTTTTCTAAACTTTTTGTTCACAGCAGAACGCAGTTTCATTTTACCGCCTGCCATTATGGTGTAGTTGTTGGTTTAAGACCAATTTCTGACAGAATTGTCCCAGTTTGCCGTGCGCTAAGTATGAAAGCTTGAAAAAAACTTCAGCACCCGAAAAACCTCGCGTCACACGCGCGTCACCCGCACGAGCTATTCCATTTTTTGTCTCGTGAAGTACGTATGTTAGAGAAAAACGGGCTGCTATTTTAGGCTATTCTCTGGCTGCCGCACAACTCATAAAAATACAGAAAAAACGAAAACAAATGCGCTTGTATGCAGGTTGTCTCTCCTGGAATCAGCGTACAGCTGCTAAATTCCTTGGGCTGGAGCAGAAAAACCTCGCGTCACACGCGCGTCACCCGCACGAGCTATTCATTTTTGGGCTCGTGAAGTACGTATGTTAGAAAAAACGGCTGCTATTTTAGGCTATGGTCCGCACAACTCATAAAATACAAGAAAAAACGAAAACAAATGCGCTTGTATGCAGGTTGTCTCTCCTGGAATCAGCGTACAGCTGCTAAATTCCTTGGGGTGGCCTGAGGGATTGAAATCTCACCATTAAGCAAACTGTTTTCATTTAACATATACAGTTTCGAGCTAAAATTTCGCGTTCTTTGATTAAGCACTATTAAACTCGACTAAATCCTGAATTTAGCCTTAAAAGATAACACAAGATGCCTACCTTGAACTGCGGATACAGCTCCAATTTCTTTACGTGCACAACTGCGGTGCAACCCCTCCTCTTTGTTCCTTAGGTTTACCTTTCTTCCGTTGCAAGGTGGCAGCCGACAAGTCAGGGCCCCTTTCCTGTATGAATGCGAGAAAAATTTACTGATGTAAAAAGTAGGAATTTATTAACGTAGTTGCGAATTTCGGGGCACCTCTAAGTACAGAATAGGCAGATTATAACTTTCCTCACTTGCATAAATTTTGGTCTTATTCCCAAGAAAATATTTCCTAGTGTTCCGTACAGAATGTACGTGTTCATTGTGATGTCGTCAAACATACACGCAGTAGTGATGCGTAGTCGGAGCTGTACCGGCGCATTTAGTTAACAGAGCACTGGTAGAAGAAGGTGCTTAGCTTTTAAATTCCTTTTAAAATAAAAGTTTCTCGAATACAAAAAATTCATGCTAACATAGGGGTCAAATTCATAGGGGAGAATTTTATCCTAAGTTTCGGCGAATGAAAGTTTGATCTCCACCTAAATGCAGCCATACGGCAACTTTCATTCGCAGAAACTTACTCCACCTTGGGATTTCCCCTAAAGCTAGTCGATTTATCCTAAGGTTACAAACTCATGCGGCGCTTACTTTTACTACACCTGTGAGCGGATAACCGTGGCCCTATTTGTCCATATTTACCTCAACGAGAAAAGGTAACATTGGAATGGACACTTACAGTGATAAAAACTGGTAAGAGAGGGCTAAAAGAATTGCTTTGTTTCGCTCGCAAGTTTGTGGGGCCGATTGGTCTTATGCCTATCTTTGGAATTTGTGTGCGCACACTTTCAGATATCGCTTAGCTGATCAAAGTAAATAAATAAATTGCTGTTCTGAGGCATATGTGGCTGCAATGGCTTAATACCGTTGCTGGCCTTGCAGGAGAGTTTCAGATGCTACCCGCATAAGTACGCACGGACGCACGCGCACACATGCACGCGAACACGGGCATGCACTCACGTACAAAGTGAAACCACAGTACGGTAATGAGTACAGGTGAATGCCTCAAACGCGTTCTCAGAAAAAGAGGAGACCTAAGCCCACAACAAGAACTGTACAAAATCAAAGATACCTGTTTGATTCTTGACTTTTGCACCTTCATTAGGTCTCTTCCAAAGAGGCAGCCTTTCGTTACACTCTGCATCACTCTGAAGGGCACGTTTTCATCAATGGCAATGTCAATGTGTCCACCTACACGCTCGCTGCTAAACATAAGCCTCCCTACATGAGCAAAACACACAAAAAGATACTCGTACCACACAGCACTTATTAGACAGTCATCCAGGATAACTCGCATGCACCAACCTACCTTTCAGGCTGTACGAGTGCTCCGTTTGGAAAGGTATGTCGATAGAGGCGAGGTCCTGTTGAAGCTCCACAAACGACTAGTGAGATGGTGCATATCCCGTCCACATGTGTTCTCGCTTCTTTATATCCAACAAATGTTTTCTGAGAATTTCTTCTTCAGATGTCGTTGGCATGACGTCCGCCATGGTTAGACGGAGTGCTCAGAATGGAGGACGAAGCCAAAGAAGCCTGGTGCACTGGCCGTACCCAAACGTTCGGTAGTACGCCACCCAACAGTAGTAGGGAGCCCCCTCTTTTGTCGAAGGCCGGAAGCAGCCTGCTCGTTTCGGGGCACGTCTCGCGTACAGGCAGAGAAACGACGACTCCTAATTGCAGTCGTGGAGGGCGTAAGCCGTACAACGACGTTCACGGTTAAACCTTACAGTTTCTGACAAAACTTTTTCGCTCTCATGCTTGTTGCGCTATGGAATTGAGTAAGGCTGTTTTTCTTGCTTTGCAAGCTAAACATGCGAAGTTGTTTTATTATTTTATTTACTTTAACATACTGCCAACCCATTTGGAATTTTTTCAGGTAGGCGATACAGTCGTTTGAAGTACAGAAAATACAACGTAACTTTCGTTCATAGAGAAAAACAAAGGTATAAAAAAAACAAGGGTATAAACATGTGAGTCAGATTTTATACATGTAAAGCGAAGGTTAGAACATCAAATTTCAAATCGGAAATCGCAGGCATCGAGCGTCACCAAATTTGCGGAAACAATGCAACAAAACATTGGCAATTTCAATGAATCGTGAAAACACAGACAGAAATTGGAGATTGTATTTTACACCAGAGCTTGAAGAACAAACCAAACCAACCACTTTTAGCGGAACGGTCTTGTCACAAGACTCCTTAGTAGAAGGGAACATCAGATGTGAGCTAGAGAGAGAGAAGGAAAATCATGTAGACGCACTTAAATAAACACTTAGGTTCACTCTGTTCAATCTGTTCGGAGTCGTTTTGATTGACTCGCTTTATGTAGTTAGTTTTCAACTATCGTTAGCAACTGTTCAATAGATGCGCTACCAGTAATCGACGAGTGAATACTGTTCCACTTTTTTACAGCTAGTGGGAAGAAGGCGTATTTAAGGCAATCAGTGCGATAATTGTATTCTTTAAAGTTAGTCTGACTATGCCGCGTGGGCCTCGTTTCTATGGTCGTGAGATACCTTCGCGTATCAAGGTTTAGATTTTTATGAAAGAGTTGATATAAGAATTTTAAACGCGCTAGTTTCGAACGATTCTGTAGAGTGAGGATACGGGCCTTCCTCATTGGTGCCGTTGGTGAAGTAGTTGTGTCGTACCGATTATAAATGTACCTAATTGCTTTTCGTTGTATTTGCAATAGCGCAGGGTTCAATAGTGGGTGCAGTTCTACGCGCTCTTCTAACAAAACGCGACATTTTACTAGTGCCCAACGACCCACCACTCCTCGCAGAAAACTTGGTGAATATACACACTGCAAGAAATCCAACACCAAAACACAAATTTTTTCTGGTTAGATCGCCCTCTCCTGATATCAATTAAATTGAAAGGGCAATATTATCATTGCTGCATTTTTTCTGGTTCGTCATTTCAGGATCCATTAAACAGCAGCCACTATGCATTGTATGAGTATTGAATACCCTACATACGTACCCTATACGCAGAAAATGGAAGTAATCATCGCCTGCATGACACATCTCATCATTGAATATACTTTCATATGCCACATCATAGGTTTATCCAAATGTATTTTTAAACAAATGAATGGTTTATGAATTGCGTGTGAAAAGCAGCCTTACTTTGTTTATTCAAATATATTTTTTTATTGTCACCATCTAGCTCAGACGATCAGTGCCCGTACCAAAGAGAAATCCAAGGAAGGCGTTGTTGGTTTGTACACAATAACAGCACGTGTATTCTCTGTTTATTATTGCATAATTTCTGCAACTTCAAATTCGCGAAGTAAACACACGTTGTGCGGTGTATGAACGCGTCTGCTTGAAGGCGTTCGCATAACTTGGTGCCGAACTCTGCTTGGTGGGGTTTGTGAAACAACCGAAAAACAAACACGTGATGAAGCGTCTTTCATCACGTGGTTTATCTATCCCGGCCTAATGAAAAATGAAAACAATGCGCGCGCGACGCGAAGCGCGCGGAAGGCTTGCACCCATGCAGTTCCCTCTAACTTTTGCCCGTTTCATTCGGGTCTTTATTATTATTTATTAATAAAATCATTTTTATTTCTATTTATATTTTTTACTTATTTATTTTAATGTGTTTGGATTTTGTTCGTTTGTTTGTACAGCAGACCACCCTTTAAGCCATGACAGGAGGTTTAACAAACAACAACGACAACAAAAAAAGACTGAGCAGCACGAGCAGCATCGTCCCCAACAAAGCAGGAAGCACATCAAATACACGGAATACATTAAAGTCGATCATTTACGTAAACAGTGTCGTGCTTGGTTGTGAAACAGGAGCTACAAGGATAGGGTGCACCCCCAAGGGCGTCGATCGTATCAAGCGACCATCGCAATATAAGCCCATGCAAGCGCCTATTCGCTTGGGCCCAACCAGCGGATTTCGAAATACGACAGCAACCGTGTAATCAACTGTTCAACGCTAGGCTGAGCAAAAGGCGCCAAATGCCTCGATCTTCGCGTTCGAATCTTCTTTTTTTGTTGTTGTGAAAGCGATCGCGTACGCGGCTACACGTTTCTCGCGTGCCGCGTTCTCCCGTCTGACTGGCGCCGTGGACGCAGACGACGCAGACGACGCGCCTCCGTTGCTTTTGCAACGGGCGTCTGCTCAGAGAGCCGTGGGGGTGAGATCAAGTGCGAAGAATCGCTCCTGTTGTGTTAATTCCGTTTTACATGGTGCGATTTTCCCTGCGGATTCGCAGATGGTGCTGGTGGTGGCCCATAAAGTGGCGCATACCCACTCAGGGGGATTGGCCAAGAAGAGTTTTTTTTATTATTAGTAAAAAGAACCAGATAGGCAAAAAGGTGCAGGCGAAGAAAGAATTTAGTATACAGGTTGAAGGCAGAAATAGAACAAGAAAGAGGAGCGAGAGAGCCTGATCAGAATCATTTTAGCAAGGCAGACGATCCGTTTCTGAAATGAAGGAATGAGTAGCTTGAAAGACATCCCCATGGCAGTGGCCTAGCTGCGTGCCTCCAAAAGACAAAAGCATTGGCAAGGTTAGTGGCATTCCAAGACGCCGCAGGGGAGCCTCCAGCAGCCTTCTTCGGTGATGCGAGAATCGGCGGCAAAAAAAGGAAGAAATGCTCACCCGATTCAATTTCATGGCAGAAGTGGCACAAGGGTGAGGTTGTTAGATCCGCCCGGTATAGGTATCTATTAAGTGGGGGAACACCACAGCGAAACAAAGTCAGCGAAACTTCGCACGAGCGAGTTTGGCAGAGGCTTCTTTTCCAGCGAAACCTGAGTGTTCGAATTCCGGAGAAGTGTGCAGCCCGTGATCAGACACGTCCTGGGCCAACAGGTATTGGCGATAACGGGCTAGCAACACGCAAGCAAACGGGGGAAGCACCTCCACAATAGGTAAAGACAATGCCGTTTTCGCTAACGTATCCGCGGCTTCACTAAGGCCTAATCCACAGTGGCCAGGCAGCCAGACAAGCCTTATTGCCCGCACGTACGTGGGAACGAAGGAGTAAAAAGTTTTAAGCATGGGACTGACAGTTTCCGAAAAAAGGACCATGCACACGGAGAGGGAATCCGTGAGTATCATCACTGAAGATTGCGCCGAATCGAGTTTCAGAACATCAAGAAGAATAGATGCGCGCCGCTCGTGCGGCAAAACGACCTTTTTTCGTTGCTGCTGCGAATAGCCACATGTTTGGAACGGTCGAGCACCCCCGCGGGCGCCGCTCGTGCGGCTCGTGTGGCGTAGAGGGGCCGGACCGGCGGCCAATAGGAACACAGCTAGGTGAAGGTCACGGCATAACCATCTGCACGCTCAGAACCAGATGGCGTTGCTTGTATACGGGCGGCGTGAGCGGGGTGCACAGATACAAATGCACGCGCGTTTACAACAAGATGTCGCGCGCCATTTTCATCGTATGCTTAGTCGGTATCCGCGCAAGTGGTGGTCATCACAGCAGGGAAGAAGTACAGAAGAACCCAAGAAGAACCGGCCGAGGTAAACCGAGGTGTGCTGGGCGCGCACAACAAGCAAACCCAGGGTTGCTTGCTGTGTTTGTCTTCTGTGCTATGTGTGGGTATATTGATAAATAATTGGCGATTGTTGTATGAAACCGGTGGTAAACTCTTATTTATTTCAAAACAGCCTGAAACAACTTGCCCAGAAAGTAAAACAAATCTTTTTTTTTTAAATCACAACCAGCTTTGCTCGCGGCAGACTTAGTTCGGTCTGCAAACAATGTGCCTCTGAAATTCGACGATCGTGATGTTCGCAAGCCACGTAGACAACATTTCCAGCCATTGCAAACTTCGCTAGTGCGAATTTTCGTTCCACCAAATTCGCAGATGAAAAACGCACCTTGTAGAACGGGCTATAACTCTGCTTGGCGGAAGTTGCATGAACACATTTCTTGACATGCTTTTTAGGTTACCCTTTGGCTCTCACTAGTTCCTCGATGGGGGTTCGTTAACTAAAGCTGCCTTGTTATCTGAATAGAGATCACTCTAGCAGCAGGTATGCACAACAGAAGATGGTGTCTGCCACTACTGGTCGCTACCCCACGCTCATGTGCCACTTAAGCTTCAAAATGATTCCGCCATTTTGCCTTTTGCCGAGGAACTCTAGGTGTGAAATGTGATGATTCTTTACAATCTCGTCGAGTTTTGGTTGATCGCCTGTGACTACATTCACAACTTCGTCTTCGCCCACCAAGTGACCCTGATTGAAATTTCCCTTGTTGCTCTGTGCCCTATAGCGCTGAGAGGATCTAATGCATTGAACGTTGCCCAGGAAAAGACATTCAAATGAGGCTGTATCGGTTTTAGGGCTGGATCTTGATAATAAAACAATAGAAGCCTCGTATCTTTAAAGAGCTCAAGAAAATGAACTGCACAGTTCACTGTCTCCTTCAGAGACATTTTATACCTTGACGACAATGTTTTGAGTAATGCTTGTATTGTGCAACAAGCCATGAACATCGTCAATGCTGACTTTTGATGTGTGCCGGGCCACTCAAGAAGAAGTGATGCGGTAGTCGCAAGGATATTTCTGTGCCCTCCTCTATTAGATGTGCATATCCTGCCATTCCGGTCCTGAAAAAAAGAATATTTGCCAGTAGAAGCGCCGGGCCAGGGAAGTTGTTGGGTGTACAATACCAAAAATGGAAATGATCGATGAAAATTTTTATTTCTCCCAGCGAAGGAATCTCAATTGCAATCCCGGAAACACACGTAGTTCCTTTTGCCCAAAATTTGGTGATACAGTTATTGCTGTTCCTGATACGCTTGAATTCCTGAGGAACAGCAAGGTGCCGACAACATACCAGCGATCATCTGCAATGTCTGCTACTCCGCCCGTGATGCTTTACTGCAGGAATATATATTATATTACCGCGTGTTTTACCATCCGAAGAAGAGTGCGAAGCTGAGCGATTCGGTAAGTATTCATGAATAAAAGCGCCCATGGTGCAGTACGCAAGTAAAAAAGGGATAAGGACCGGCGCATACTGATTTAGGTTTATTGAAAGAAACAGTGAAATATATGGTAAACAGAGGAGCACGTAGTGAAAATATAAAGAACGACAGCACTGTATATTGCTCACCAGGCGTGTGACCTACGACAGTCACACCGGATGAACGCCTATCTCTTTTGCATGCATATATTTTGTTCGTTTGCTCCAGCAATGCAAAGTTTACACTTCGAGTCCTGTTTCGCTACCGTTTAACCCCGAACACCTTTGATAACCGGCACTCGGCTAGCTCTACAACGTGCCCTTTCTTGGAATTTTCCAGGACTACATGGATGATGCTGGCACCGACCTCAACAGAAGCATACGGAGAAAAAGGCGACGACAAGGTGAAGGTTCAAAATGGCTGCTTATAATGGTTCTTTGTATATAATGTAAATGTAGTTGATTGCTCCAAAAGACCCCCTGCGATGAGTAGGGCTACACCTACTGAGGAGACGGCTGTTCTTGCAGACGTCTTCGAAGTAAAAAGGAGAAACATTAAAAATAACAGAGCTGAACTGAGCAAAAAAAAGGAAAGGTTTCTTGTGGCAGTTGTGGTGGTGATCATTTAAGAGGTTCCAGGGGATGCTCGTTTTGAGCGAGTGCATAAGATCGAACCCCCTCCAGGAACTCTAAAGCCATTAGATAAACAACAATTACCAGCGTTGGCATCTTTAGAACATGAAAATGTAAAGGTGAGGGTCAGTGGACCATTTTCAACATGCTCAGCATTACTGCCGTCGCCACTTCCTTTCAGTGCGGATGAATTTGACCATTATAAACCCCAGGATGTGGAAAGAAGGCAGTGCACAAAAGCTCCATACTCTCAAGTCTTCAAAAAGTGTCATTATTGAAAGGGAGAGGCATAAAGCGGAAGCTTGGTCAAAATTCTACGCTCCTTTTGGAAGCCTTGCGTTCGTGTCTAGCGTCAATGGCTCTTGGTACTACCAAGACCCTCCTTCAGAGAGTGCCCTGCCTAAATTCAGTCACTTTATTACCCTTTGTTCCGTTTGTGGAAAAATATTATGGCATCCTCAAGCCGTAGCTGCACAAATCTGCGTCAAAAAGTATCCTAATCATGCAATGGTAAAGGATGCCGCCTTGCTGAAAAAAACTTATTTCTTAAGGACACCCCGATCCTTACCCTACAACGACCGGGATTTGCAACAGTGCCAATAACTCGACGAGGGCGTTTCCAAAGGATATAACAAAACATATATTCTTGAGCCAACGCACAAACGGCAGGCAATTACATATCAAAGTTGACGACGACATAAGTAATCATAAGGCATAACAAACCTAATAAAAACACACAGAAAAGTCCCCGCAAAATATTCCCCGTGATGAGATGGTGTTCGCAGGGCGTCGCGGGTTCTGGTGATGATGCGAGGCGAGGCGTCGGGGGGCTACGATGAAGTCATCGCCCATGCCGGAACGTCGACGAGGAAGACTTATCGTTGTCCTCGTAGACAACGGTATGCTCAGCACCCGCTCACGATCGGTCGCCCTGTACAGCGGACAGAAGGCAACCAGCCCCTGCTGGTAGACGACCGGCAGCAGGCAGCGGGTCGTCCAAGGGCAGAGAACGCCAACGTTGCGCACCTCCACGATTCAGCCGTCGCACATCACCCCATGATGGCAAGGCGCCAGGTATACCCTTCGGGAGCTCGGGTCCCGATGACCTGAAGATGTTCTAGCCTTCCCCCTGAACGTCACGATCTTCCAAACTGCTCCGGATACTCCTGCCTGCGTTCTGCTCCTTTCCAGCCTGGTCTCTCCAGCTCCTTGCTTGTGGCCGCCTATTATTGGCCCATGTCATTCCCTCGTGTGTCTTGCCGCTTCGTTTTCCTCGGTGCAACCAGACTGAGAACGCTCCCCGCAGCCCGAAATCGCGCCAGGAGCACTGTGTAGGCATGTTTAGGCCGCGCTGTCGTTGTCGTGGTCGTCACAGCGAACTTTCCACCTCAAAAGTTCTTTGCGTTCGTTTTTGCGCTTCAGTCTGCTCTACGCAAGCAAGCTCAGCCGCGAAAGACGTGCAGCACTAGCTGACCGCTCAGCCGACGTATTACGCTCGGTAGCCATATGTCTTGGAGACCTGCCGCATCACATCAACCCACCCCGGTCTTTTGTCGCCACAAAAGTTCCCAGCAAGTATGTGTATTGAGCTCGAACAACACATAGTAAACCTTTTCTGGCATCAGTGCTCCTGCTGCGTTGTCAATCTCGCCACTTGGGGTCTCTGCAAAGCGTCTATTTTTTACAGCGACTACTGTCGGGCACTAGGCCAGGTCAAAGCCATGATGCATAACTCCAGGTTGCTTCATCATCCGTTGCACTGAAGACCGACTTTGTTCAAAGTCGTACGGCAGGCGCCGTATCAATTTCTGAGCCAAGGTCGAGTACCTTATAACCAAGTAAGGGCTGTTCCATCGGAGGCCATGTACCTACGATGTTAAGCCTGCGCTCAAATGGAGAGCCATGTACAGGAATGTACCACGGTATGCTTCCGGGCTTCGAAAAACTAGAGCTGAAAGATAACGATGACTATAACCCCCAAATATGTTAGATTAAAGGGGAAGACTCTTCCCAAATCAGCCACATTTCTTTTCCTTTGCACATTGGCATCTCAAAAGGCAACCGTCCCTGCAACAGTGAAAGCCACAAATCCCCCTCAATGATCTAAATTAAAGATGCCCCAACGAACAGACAAAGACGTGAGCAAACAGTGACTACGTTCTGCACGTCTTTTGTTTAGTTTACCTGTAGACAACCCTTGATTAGGTTGTCGTACCGAAGAAGAGTGTCTAGCTAGAGTACCTCTACTGCATCTACTTACTCTTTTTGTACAGACACGGATTGAAACGGTTAGCTGGTATGGCACGTTCTGACAAGCCGTCCACCGGACTGAACACCACTGCCAGAGCGCCGAAGAACGCCAGCACACTGTCTGGTTTTGTCATTCCGCTACTGACGTTCAGTGTGAACTATAATGGCAGATGAGCTTGGGAAACGCTTATAAACGCAACACGGCGAGCAGCTTCTCGGAGACTGCGAAAGTATGGCGCGCTTCTGGTTTTTTGCTTGTAAAAGTGCTGAGCGGAACATGGTACTTCACAAGCCTGGCTTGTCTTACAGGTACTTCGTCGTGCATTGGCATTGACGAATGTGGCCGGCGGCTGTGTTGAGGTACGAATGCTCTGTACTCTGTTTGCGGATACATATTCAAGGCAGTAAAAAAGGAGGGTGAATTATGACTGATCGAGCTAGAAGGAACGTGCAGATCACTGATTCAGGCTTAGGATGATCTATGATGTCTCAGGCTCTGCTCATGGAATTAATGCAGAAACCGACAGGAGAATGTAGTAGCTGCAGCCATGTCAGGGCGCGAGAAATAATTGATTGTATAGAGTCTCAAGAGGCTAAGGACTTTACGTTTTCGAAAGAGAGGTGCTCCAACTTGAACGAGAGGGTGCTAAGCTATTGCAGCTGGAGGATTTTCTCACACTTTCCCAGGCACGCAGTGCAGCAGAGAAAATAAATGAAATGCACTTAACTCAATATCTTCTTTATAGCTAGAACTATAGTAGACGTAGAGAAAAGCAGATCCTATTTCGCACTCGGTAGGTTTTGTAGTATATTTATCCGTATTATTTTGACACAAGTGGAGGAAACGCTAAAGACTTCCATTGGAAGAAGTCAAAACTAACTAAAAGGAGGGACTATGACGGAATGCATTATGGTAGAGTGTTGGAATGTAATGAAGTGCAAGGCCAACTCGCCCAACTGTATGGTGTGCTGAGCTGTTCTTTATGTGTGTGCAGTGTGATTGTGCTAGGATTCATGCTGCTGAGCTCAAGGACCCGTTTTAATTCCAGGCCGCGGTGGCAGCTTTTCTGATGGAGGCGAAAAGCGAAAACGTGCATGTGTTCGATATTTCTGCACCCGTTCTTGATCCTCAGGTGGTCAAAATGATTCCGGAGCCCTCCACTACGGGGCGCCTGATCGCCTGTGTGGCGCCGGTGCGTTAAGCCTCACAATAAAACAAAAAAAAAATAAATAAATAAAAATATCTTGCCAGGAGTAAAGGTTTTCACTAAATTGCTGGTGGCTTCGCCCTTCGGTTGATAACCGGTGTACTTGAACGCCGCCTTCAACCAAGAATACCTAGACTGGCCACTTGATAGAACCTAGTAGGATGGCAGGTCACAGCAGTGGCATCGCAAAGATTCTCTTTGGAAGGGCTCCGGACCCCGAATAAAGCAGTGATTTACACATACCCCCCAACACCCCCTCCACTCTTTCCCGAGGAAGATTTCGACACCCTCCTCCAAAAAAGATTCCACAACCACGAGCACCCCGCCCAACGATGTATTCACACCCCAAAACTCTTCAGGAAGATTTAGACACTCCTACCCCGCCCCATCCCCCCGAAATTAAGGAAATGGAAGAAAAACTGTTTGTGCAAGGTATCATAGCAAGGTAAAAATTACAAAAAAGATATTAGAGCCGTGAGCTGCCGTTCACACCAATAGTCTGATGTATTGTTTTTGTTTTCTTTAGGGGACTGCAGCATGGGGATTTCAGAAGAGACAGTAAAGCCGGAATGCTTAGTTTGGTGGCTGCGGCGGCGAAAAAAATATCAGGGGTTACTTTTAGTAGAAGGCATAAACGCCCCATACAAACAACAGTGATAAAGATGTAAAACAGTGCAAAGATCATAAAATGATTGCAAATTTCTTGGTCTGAGATTCGCTATCCGGGGTTTGTAATGCAGTCTGATGCATGCTTTGCCTCACAAGCGATCCTAGGTCGCAGGGGACAAAAGTCGACGTAATGTTGCTTTATTGCCTCAAATTGAGAAACGTGGGTGAGACACGCACTGAGGCTTGCGGAAATAACGTGTGGACACTAATTAACAAGATAGCACGGTTCAAGCTGGGAGCGTATACACCGGGCAAATTAAGGTGGTTGACCGTTCCTTTAATTAATTCACCAGAGAGACGAAGACGACTAAAAGAACGACGACCTGTGACTGTGAAGAGGAGAACGCAATACTTTCATTGGTTTTATGTCGACTGAAACATGCTCTCTGCGCCACGCTGTGTTTATGTGTGTGCAGTGGATAGTGCAAGGAGCATGCTGCTGAGCTCAAGGACCCGTTTTAATTCCCGGCCGCGGCGGCAGCTTTTCTGATGAAGGCGAAAAGCGAAAACACTCGTGTGTTCGAGATGAGCAATGCAGTCACGGGCCTTGGAGAAATGTGCTGTATGCTAAGGACAGCATATAGATCCCACTGTAGCGCTTCGCTTTCTATGCCAATCCTGAAGTCGTACCCGACCTGGCGCCGAACGGATCCAAATACGTCTAAGCATCATCCGTCATGCGCACAATACCACAAGGAATGCGTTGAAAATCCGCTGCTAATACTAGGTGACCTTCCCAGATCGTAGAAAACAATTGCCAAATTCCTCAACAATCTTGACGATGATGCCGGAATTGAACTTGCGGCGCCACACACACACATCACTATATCACGTGGACCATGCAATAATCTCCATCTCTATAGTGAGAACGGTGCCAAAGACTTGAGACCGGCTCACAGCGCACTTGAGTGACGACAAGGCAATGGTTCTTTCAATCGCTCTCAATACTTCACCGCCTACCCAACCGCAAGGGTTAAAAAATGCACAATAATTTCGAATAGAACACAGAGGCAGTCTTGACTACGCCTGAATTTTCCCACAATGGCAAGCGCGAGTTGCTCTGTCCACCACTTCTTCGGCAGTGATCATAGGCAAAATTGCCCGAACTTGCATTAGTGGTGCAAGGATAGAGAAGCAGCAGTCCTGACGGCTCCTATCCCTTCTTCAGATACCACCACGTAAGGAGCCGGCAAAAAACGCGAAGAAAAAGATACCAAGCGCAATTGAGCGTGCGCCTCAAGCAGCGCCCGGCGTGGGCTAGCTGGACATTCGACAACACTGTGCCCATCGTTCGTGGCATGATCTCTCGGCGAGCTCTTCTACTTGCCTGTTCACGTGTGTCTGCGTTACAGACGCCGAGTTCGTGGAGCGGGGCGCCATGGTTTCTAGCACGTTCTAACGCGGTCTGCTTTGGGAAAGATGTGAAAGTCTGCGCACAAAACAATCCGCGCCTGCCACTCATGAAAAAGCTTCTGCGGCAAGCTCAGAAATTCATGAGAGGTACCACAGTCGGATCATCCATGACGGAAGAGTGGCCGCCAGCTCTGTGGTTTCTCCAGTCTTGCACTACGTTTCCAACATCTGTTTTTTTTAGTATCTGATTTTTTTTACGCGGCGCCGCAGTGCTCAATTTGGCTGTGTTAGGTTGTCGCTTTTTTCGTTCCTCCCAAAAACATGTGTGCATCTACGTTCCGTCTCGTAAAGAAGCGGCCTGAGAAGGCTAGATGGAATGTCCCTTGCACGCTATGGGCGGCTCAATTCATTGTTTCATTTTCGCTGCAAATTGAGCGCATTCGGCTTTAATATTTCATATAAATCCTTTCTTGATTTTTTTTCCTTGTAGGTGTTGCGCACTGCGGCCAACAGAATCATGTTTTCTTTCCAATCGCTACACTGATTGTGCCCCACCGCTGCTAACCTTGTACTCCTCGGGTCCTTGGGGTTGCCATTGGTAGGTTGCCAGTTTAACCTCGTAAAGGGCCCTAGTTCGTTTCTCGGGACCTCCTGTTCTACATTTTTTCTTGAGGCGCGCACTACCTACACGTGCTCGGGGGCTCCTTGCCTCCTTCCCACTTTGCCTTCACTCTTCTTGGCAGAGCCTTTTCAGCCTCTACCACTTCGCCTGTGATGACAGTTTTCTGGTCACGCGTCACGGCGGCATTAAAGATTAAACAGCTCCGCTTTTAAAATTTTAACCCCAGCCACGGAGTTTAGCGGGGCCGCGTAAGCGAGGGGCGTCTGCAATCTCAACACCACCAATTTATTAAAAATAATATTAAAAGTACCAGGGCACACGCGGGTGCCTTAGACTTACCCTATTTACTGAAGCAAAGATAACCGTTGGTCATTGAGGGTAACAGAGTGGATCCCTAGAGAAGGCAAGCGTTGCAGGGGGCGGCAGAAAGTTAGATGGGCACATGAGATCAAGAACGATTGCATGGATCTGTCGCAGTTAGCACAGGGCCGTGGTAATTGTAGAATAATGGGAGAGGCCTTTGCCTGCAGTGGGCGTAGATACGCTGGTGTATATGATGATGATTTACTATAGAGGGTCACGTTCGCTCGGGGAAAGAGAAAATGCGCTCAAGATTTTTATTATCCCTAATGCGAAATCGGGGCGCAGGGCGAGCTGCAGTCTTCTCGGTCACGGCGCATATCTATGGCGTCCGGGGAAGTGATCGTGTGATAAGCGAACGCACGGCGGCGCGCGCTACACTGCTTTTATCTCGCGGGGCGTCGCCGCCGCCGTGTAGCGTGTTGTTGCAAATTGTATTTGGACCTCTGTGCAAGTGTCGCGTGGTTTGGATTAGCGGCGAACTGAACAGCATCTAAAGAAGGTCCCTGGGGGAGGGCGCTCCTTCTATCAACGTATTTCGAAAAACTAAGGCAGTGAGAGAGATGACGCCATAGCCGCACGTGCCGCCGCCGTCCTCACCCTTCGCCGATGCTCCTGTTCTTTTGCCTTCTGCCATCACTGCTGCGTCCGGTCACTCGGTTACCCGCACATAAACGACTTCATTACTTCGGCACCAACCTTCGTCTATTTGGCGGTCTCACCACAAAATCCTGTCACCCCTGCCTCACCGGGAAAACTAGGTGTGACAACGCCTGTAATGGATCTTGCTGGCGACAAGCACCATGAACAATAGGCTCCTCAGCGTCGATTGCTTAGCGCTAAAACAATCACGCATTTTGTCTTTAGTGAGCGATGTTGAGTAGTGTGCATCGTTATTGACGGCTGCGACGCCACGGCACTGCCAGATACCGCGTCGGAATGAACTGTTATGAACAAAGTTTTCTCGCCGTCTCCAAAAGGTGAAGGCAGAATAAAGTGGCCCCCACATACGTGAAACGGAGGACACCTTCTGATGCAAAGTGAAAGGTGCAAGACTAGGATGACGAATCTGAGTGAGAATTCGGGTGTTAAATATAATGATTCGTTGAAATGCTCAAGAGACATTATCATCACCACAGACTTTCTTCTGTAATTTAGCACAGTCATCCAGCTCGGCACGAACAGCCTGACGTTTCGCAGGCCTCCGTAACCCTAGCACGAATGCTTGTGAAGGTATTCTTCCTCAAGAGGCCTAGCTGAGCATGCAGAAACTGGCGGCCCAAACAGCTATTTTAGTGCAAGTCTGGATCGACAGTTACTCAAAGTGAGGCTTTCGCGGAAGGTAGTGTTTAGCGCTTTCTAAGCAAAAGAAGAGTTGTCACGAGAGGCACAGCTCCGATTGAAGACCGGTACGTGGGAGTGCTGCTTTTGGTTCTTAAAAAACGTAGAAGAGCATGGTGAAAGCACACGCAGAAAAGATACCCCGACTCCACCACCTTGGGCTGCGGTGCGACGATGAAAAGCCGCCAAAAAATGCCATTCCTGCCTGACTAGACGTTGATGCTGAAGTTTTCTTCGGTGCAATGGCGTGAGTTGGTGAATCGGCTGGCCGAGTAATTCAATGGAGTTTCTTCAACGTTTTCCAAAGTTCCCCCGAACAGAGGGGCTAAACATAGAATTCTCAAGTACGAAACAATGGACCCAACTAGCACGCACCCAAAGCCTCATTTCAACAATAAAGAGAAAGGCCGTGAGGAATGACGCGAGAGAAATGCTAAAAGAGGACGTAATTCAGCCGTCCAATAGTCGCTGCACTGCACCAGTGATCCTTGTTAAGAAGAAGG
Organism: Haemaphysalis longicornis; assembly: GCA_013339765.2. NCBI lineage: Eukaryota > Metazoa > Arthropoda > Arachnida > Ixodida > Ixodidae > Haemaphysalis > Haemaphysalis longicornis. Next base: position 206,569,346 of record CM023451.1, on the reverse strand, counting down.
ACGATGCAGGTTTTCAAGTGAACAAATAAATTGCGCCTAAATAAAGGCAACGAAAAGAACAGGACGTTCAGTACGACAAACTGACGACACCATCCATTGCCATACCCCTACCTGCTTCTTCCTGGTCAATATACCGCGCGAGGGATTATTGGCAAACAAAAAAACAGTAGTTATCTCTGCAGATGGTCCTTACAAGTTTGAAGCCATGCAAATCGCACTCTTTGAGGCACCATCGGAGTTTTCACCCAAGTGATGGCCCTCTGGACGGCCTGACGGCCCACTGCAGCAGCGCCCTCGGACGGCCCGACTTCAGGCCCTCTGAACGTCATCATTTTCGTCGCACCTTCTAAGAACCCTCAGGATGATCCAGTCCAGTGCTCCAGTATCTCAAAAGCACGCAGCTTGCACATAACCGGAAAAATGACAATTTGTTTTCAACGAACTAGAATATGGGCTTATGCCCTTTATATCGGAGCTTTTCCTAGTGTCTGTCAGATAGCTGACACGCTCACTTACCTCACCAAAGACGATGTTCCTTTTCAATGCACAGAAAAACCCACAGGGCACTTTGAAGATTTAAAGAAGCTGTGCTGACAATGGCAGTACTGAACCACTTGGATTGGGGTGTGGAGGCAGAAATTTGCCCCGATGTCACAGACAAGGGGCAGGACTATGCTGCTCAATCGTAGAAAGGACGCGGCTGAAAGCGGGTAGTAGGGCACTGCAGTTGGTGCCCTTAGAAGAGCTCAGTGCATCTAGTACAACACGGAAACAGAATTCCTTGCAGTAGTTAGTACAATTTTTAAACTGCAAGTTTTGATCTAAGAACTAGTCGCCATATTAGTGACCACTTTTCGGTATTTCTGCCAATTAATGTCCCTGCACCAGAGAATGGGGGCACCTAACTTGCAGATAGCCGGAAAATTGTTAACAAAAATGGAAGGACACTCCGAAGCATTTCGCTCAAAAGCCGAAGATAATGGAAAGCCTGTATATCACTGGGATACCTAGATCAGGCTTATGATATATTTATACGATTTTGAGCGAAGCCTACCTTGAGTCCTTTCTCTAATTAGAATAAAAGGAGTAAGCTGATGGCAAAACTTTGCATTTAAAACCTTTTCTGAGGGCATGAAACATAAAGGACTAACGATATTAGAAAATTTTGACCGCGAGTGCCACTGATGATTGGGAACTATTTATGCGTGGCAGAAAACAAGACAAACTCCTTCAGTTTGCACTCCAAAAAGAAAATACGTATTTATCTTGTTTCACCGGGAATATAAAACAAGCTCAGGCGTAGTATTGAAGAAAAATAATGAAAACTGAATCGTTCTCCTGTGGCTCGGAGCGGCAACAGACCATCACGAATTTACAGCGCACACAGAAGCCGACGAAGACGAACGGCACAACGTTAGTGCTGGCTTTCAACAACATTTATTGCAGTGAACGACATCGTGTTGATATACAAAAAAATCATGAAAAACAACGCGTGGCCTTTCCTGAATCAGTTACAGCCATTGCGAAGGTATTCATAAACGCCTGCATATATCCCGTAGAAACTTCAATTCTTTTTCCCGAAGGTCCAACGAAGGGGCACCTACGCAGTGATCTCGGCGCTTCGCAATATCGGCCGCATCTATTATCTATCGTTCTGCCTTATTGAGGTGTTTCGCTAGGATGTTGGTGCGCACAAACTCTACGGTGCAACCTCACTTTCGGTAATCAATACCGAGGTTTCCATTCACTGCGTTATGTACGTTGTTATAGCGCTTGCGAAGCCTGTGGTTACAACAATTGACTGTTTGCCCTACAATTCATTATCGGAGCTTGTTAAGGGTATTGAGTAGAAAACACCTTCGCTGTAATAAAAAGAAGCGGTTTTTCTGATCTTTAGAACGCAAAGGTTGCTTCTTCGTGCCTTTATTGATCCGCTTCCACAGGGTCTGCAATATCTTGTCAGCCAAAAACTACATGTCGACATTTTCCGGGAGTCCAATATTATTTATGCGGGTGGGACAGATTGTGAATGCAAAGGACGACTATAACCTTTCTGTTATCATTATATTGTGTTTTTCCCAGGCCGTTCATTTGACAGATACTTTCTACTTAGCTCAGCAACTGACACTATCAAATGGGATGGATACCCTGCTGCCGAAAGGCAGTCGAGTTGCTCGGTTAAGATAGTGTCCACGGAGTGACAGCCAGATTTGGTAGAGGCATTAATAAAGCAGGCTGCAGGGTATCCGTCCAATTTGATAGTGTCAGCTGCGAGGCGATAACAGAAGCATCTGTCAAATGCACGGCTTTGCAAAAACGCAATGTTAGAAGACAGCGGAGAGGTTGCAGTCATCCCTTACATTTACAATCCGTCCCACCACTTAAAAAGATTGCGCGCCTGGGAAATGCCACCGTGCTGTTTTCGGCTCCGAAAAAAATGCAGGCCCTGTGCAAGCGGTCAATGAAGGCACGAAGAAAGAACCTGCTTGTTCTGAAAAGTAGAAAAAAAACACTCGAACTCATTGATTGTAGCGAAGGTTCTGTCTACTCGATAACTTACTCGTTGCAATAATGAATAGTAGGCCAAATTCTGCAACGACAGGCTGCGCGAGCACCAGAATACCGTGCATAACACAATGAGTGGACACCTCGCTACTCATTGGCGCAACTGCGGTTGCACCATAGAGTTCGCGAGCACCAAGATCCTCGCTAGACACCCCAATAAGGTTCTCCTGGAGATAATAGAGGCGGCCGACAATTCCAGGCTGGAAGATTACTGCATAAGTGCCCCTCTCTCGACCATATCGGAAACAGAATTGAAGTTTCTGCGTTTGTTAACTGAAGCGCCAGTTGCCCATATTTATAACCTAGCACTTACACACTGCAACTTCCCCAAAGGGATGCAGCTATACTTGGTAATTGCTATTCCCAAAGGAGGTGATGAAATAATCCTTATAGCTATAGCCAGTTTTTGTACTCCCAGTGTTATCAACAGTCCTAGAAAAAAGTGCTAATTTGTTTAGAAGAAACCAGCTGAACATGGGAAACAAAGAAAAATGTTCACAAAAACTGACAGGGACGCAGCAAGTTATGTATATCTTGATATGTGATAAGCATTCACAACCCGTATATATGTTTGACCTTTGTAATAAACGTTCAGTTGCTAGTCCACCATTGTCCCTGTCAGTTTTCGTTAACATTTAGTCCTTTGTTTCCATGTTCAGCTGCTTTCTTCTAAACTTAATATGCACCAACTAGCCCAGCAACAAACTCTCCTGCTAATATGCATAATAGACCATTTCGGCTCTAATTTTAGTTTAATAACTAGCACTCAGTACAGCTTTCGTATGGGCATATCAGCGAAACGGGCTTTAATAAACCTGAAATTAAATAATTTTTGTCCGTTGAAGAATATGAATATAGAGCTGGCATATCTGTTTATTTTTCTAAGGCTTTTGACCGTCTAAAACACATGACGCTGCTAAACAAAATTTAGGCTGTACGAAATAGGGGGATACCCCTACGACTTCTTACTCATTATGTAGGATTTCGATAACAGGCCGTCATTACATCTTGTTCCATTTCCCCGAATGCTGGTATTTCCAAAAGAATCATCAGTACCCCTCTTCTGTTAATTTTCTAACGAAGTAAAAATAAATATGTCGAAACTAACATTTTTTTTATTACGCGTATGACACGACAAAACTGTTCCTAAGTTCTAACACCACGCTCCTTCTACTCGAAACAAATTATTGGCTCTGTAAACTGAACTCCTGGTTCACACTAGATTCATTGGAAATAAACGTCAGGAAAGCAAAAGCAGTGTTCTTTTCCTCGAAGCAATTACACTTTGTGTTAGAAAGAAATCTTTCTCGTCGATAATAGCATCTTAGAAGACGTTGACTCCGTGGAAGCTATCAGCGTTTGTTTTCATAAAAAGCTGTTTTGGCATCAGCATATCAATCACTTTATTAACCTGCTGCAAAATTTCTTGGTATTTTAAGAAAGTGGTCATTTTTTACCACAGCTTATTACGCGAAAATTTACAATGCGCATCTTGTTTCTCCTCTAAATTATGTGTCCTTGTTTGGAGGAATACCCCAACAGCAATCCTCAATCGTCTACCCCTACTGTAAAAATAGTTCTTCGAAACATAGCCAATGCAGATTACCGCGCTCAAAATAGGCCACGTTTCCATCGTTTTAATTTTCGTTACATTCTCTATTTTTACTTGTGTCACTTGGCGATACGATGCAAAGCAAGCATTACTACTCCGGGAAATTTACTAGCTGTGCTTGGAGATATGACAACTCGATGCCGATATATCGAACTCCCAACACCGAAGCTTGAGAAACGTCACCTATACTGCAATGCAGATGACAATCGAAGTATTGTGTAACACATTTCTTTTAATTATGCGGAGGCTTCCACTACCTGAATTATCAATCACATTTTTTTTCCTGCTTCTTCCTTACAGTGTAGCTCGGCGTGTGTGTGAGTGGTAGCCTTAACATTCCTTCCCGTATCATCAACAGCGCGCAAACCATGTTTACGTGTCTATAATAGCACTAGTCCCCTGCGCGTTCCGCTTTTGTTCGGGCACTGAAAGAAACCACGTCTTCCTTCCTATACACAGCTTCGCTTTGACGCTGTTTTCCTGCAAAGGGAGCCCGCCTTCAATCCGTGACTAGGACAGCAGAGACAGGGAGCACCGATTGGCTCCGTGCTATATACGGTCTCTTTGAATTTCGCATGTTGATTCTACAGACTTCGACAGCTGAACAACCGAAGCCTCGAAGCCAGGCACAACGAAGTTATTCCTCACCCTAGCGTCATTCAGACAGTATGGGCAACTCAATTTAGTTGACTTAAAGATCACCATCAACACTACCCACAGGAACATGTTCTTCCATCGTCTGTGGCGCATCTCGCCGGGCGGAAAACAGCCCACTGTCCGCAACATTCCGTGAATGGGACAAGAGAGACAGGGTGCTTGAATCGGCAGCAGGATACAAATCTTTCCTCGACTTTCGCATGTTGGCTTGTTCTGTGTTTTAAAAAAAATGTCAGCATCTCCAGTCCGTGAATGATGGCGAGAATGCGGAGTACGGGGACTCGAAATGACATCTAAGTTGCGCCCCGAGCGTCATTCGATTTGATCCTTGAGTTGCACCTTGATTGCTTCCTAAATGAAACTGCAACTCTCGGCTGAAATCGAATTTCGCTTGATTCTCGCTTGATGGTGGTGGGCGCACGTATTGACGCGGACGGAGATTGGGAGGTCCTAAGGTACTCCGCACCGTTACAGCGGAGGGAGTAAGCCGTTAGGCTCGCGGGTACTAACTCACGGTCGTAGCCCAACGGGTAAGACGACTGACACTAACTCTGTCTGGCCTAGCAGACACAGGATCGAAGCCTGCCGGTGCCCGTGCGATTTTTTACGATTGTAGATGCTATGCGGACGGACGCGGACGGACATTGTGCGGTACTAAGGTACTCCGCACCTAAAAGCAAATACCCGCAAAGGGGGCAGCTGCCGCCTGTGCTGCCTCCATTACGTTCGCACGAAGTTGCTTCATGCATGGTAATAGAATGAAAGATGGGCCATCTAAAGCAAGCATGCTTATAATAGAGCAAACCACGCGCTGTCAATGGGTAGTTCTTGGTATGCAGCGATCTTACAGCTGCGTCATGTATGAAGTTCGTGAGTGACTGAAGGTGTTCAGAGATTTTCATTGCGATAAGAATGCCCCATGGACGTGCGCGGTCTGTGTGAGCTCATAAAGCAAGAGGCGTAGGAATGTTGAGGAGCTGTCAAGCATCAGCGGCATACTTGCACTGTACTTCCACTCACTTTGAGAGTGGATGCCCTCCTTAGCATGAAGAGAGCTGTTGACGCCATGAAGAAGTCAGCACAAATGCTTTCCAACAAGTACGACAAGTTTATTGCGAGGTGACACGAGCACAACAAGGCGATAGTCAACCTAAAAGGGTCTTGAAAACGTACAGGAGGCTAACTCTACTTACAGATTCCAACTCCTGAAGCATGACCAGAATGACTCTTCGAGCACTTTGGAAGGAGGCTTAACTTGGAATATTATATGATTTCTACGAAAGCGAATTGGAGCGTGCTCTCTATTGTGACACGTTCAAGCGTCTTCGCAGCTTGGCGAGATAACTGAAAGCGAGATTGAGGGCCTTGATCGGATGCGGGTACGTGCTGATAAGGTACCTCCAGTGATTATAAGCTACATGTCGAAAAGCACGAAGGACCAATAGAAGTCGAAAGCGAAGAAACAAAGAGAGGGGGAGTCGCCTGGGCGGTGTTTCGAGCACCTGACACCTTACGACAGAGGGTCCTATGGCTCTGGGTTACAAAGTACGGTCAAATAAAGCACCTGTTGGCTTGGGAAAAAGATGGAAAGATTCTAGTGCAGCTCTCGGGGTTCTAAAACGAGATTGTCGTCAGTGGATATTTGAAAAAATGTAATAAATGACGTGTAGGGTGTCAAAAATGAATGTATGAACGGTCGTCCTTCCTGCATTTTTCTTCCTCGGCGTCTTTTTCGCTGAAAAGATGTATTCAGGAAGAAGTGTCGGCCAATGACTGGGTTCAGCAACCGCTGTCGTTAGTTCATTTGAATGCTTCTTGAATAAGGAACAAGACTGAAAAACTGGAATGACTGTTTTGTAACCTCTTCCTGAAATTATTTTTTGGGCTACATTGACACCTGGTGTTCATGTACGAGCGATGTTTATTACTTCAGGGTTACGAACAGTTCGGTTTATTTAGAAAGGAAGCAATAGGTACAGTTTCTGTTGATGTGAAACCTTGTGCGGTGTGTTAACTTCTGCCATTATTCTCCTAATTTACGAGAGAATATAAATTACTAGCGGCAAGCTGCGTTCGCACTTTAATAGTTTTGTGTAGGCATTCTAATGGAAATATAAAACTTTTCTTGCACTTTACAGAAAACGTTCTTATTTATGTGTTCCTTCAAAGCTCGAATCACTTATTGTAGAGATTTAAATACTTATTAACTTTCGATCGGCTGCGCACAGAAAAAAGTTTCTTCATTATGCTGTCATATGGTTACACCAATCGTATTAACTGTGACATGGTTTACCCTATTTTCTAAAAATTCCACTGATACGTGGCTTCCTAATGTTGTTGAAACAAATGTACTTCTGGTGTATGGGGCGTGACTGTTCGGGAAGAATTATGTTTAATTTGTATTTTGGAATATTGATGTTTTGAGATACCCTAAGTTGGCAATTTTGGGTCAGCTGGAGGCTTAGGTTAATGGAAGCAGATAAGAATGGTATGTTTGTAATAGTTCCGGAGGGTCAGTTCAAAGAGAAGGCCCACCTAGCAATCCTAAAAAAACTTTTCGCAATATTCTGATAAGGTCTAGAAGTTTAGGCAGTAAGCTGTTTCTCTGCTTATTGATTTTAACTTTGAAAGCATGGCAGCCGATTTTAACAAGGCCGAAAAGTCTGGTCTAGACATCTTTTCTACACCCAAAACCCACAAGAATAGTGTGCCGTTCCGCGCTATTGTTACTGAATGAAATACTCGGCGGCATGCCGCCTTGGGGTTTCCTACAAAAGCCTTTGAACTCTTTGAAGGTGCAAGATCCCTTCCGTATTATGAATTCGGCAGCGGTGGTGCGCATTCTCCAGGCTGATAATCAGTGTTGATGCCACTGACCTTTTCTACACTTTGCATCGCGATGAACGGATGAAAAGTGTTAGAATGTGGCAGATATGTTTGGCAGGATTCATGCAGTGTCGCCTGCGTTTTTGTTGCAGATAGATGATCTTTTTTGCGATAAACATTATCAGGATGTGGTGGACGTTTTGAGACCGAGCCAGCCGACGGGCTTGAAGGCTTTTTCAGTATATGCTGCAATGTTAGCCATGATTGTATGCTATCGCCTGTTGGAAATAAGGTTTCTACGTTGGGTACTGTTACATTTTTAAACAAACGTGACATTTATGTTTTGGGTTTTTTTACTTTGGTTTTACATTGGTTCAGAAGAGATTTAATGGGGTTGGTTAATTGATTGATTGTAGGGCTTAACGCGATGCATCGCCCGACGCTACGCAGGCGATGAGGCGCGCCGTGTGGAGTGCTCCGGAGTAATTGTGGCCAGCTAGGGATATTTATGTGCGCCTAAATCTCGTACACACGGCAGTTTTTGCTTTTCGCCTCCATCGGAAAAATCGGCCACCGCGATCGGAAATCGAACCGAGAACTCAGGCTCAGCAGCACAACGCCTTAGCCACTGAGACACTGCGGCGGGTGCTTCAATGCGGTGATTATTACAAAAACATGGTGCTTAGAGGTTACGCCTTTCCCCATGCACTGCGAAACCTCGTCACTCAATTGGACAGGTTTTTCATAGATAAGTTAAAGAGCAGAGGAGTCACAAAACTGTTTCAGTTGGTCCGCGACTTTTTTGTGGCCCTAAGCATCAGCGAGGAAGCGTTTCTTCTGTGTATGAAAGACATTGAGGTTTTCAAAGAGCTCTTCAGCCATCTTGTGGTCATCCATGAGGCCCTTCAACTGCGCCGTCTTATATTTTTCGTATTTAAGCTGCAAATTCTCTTCGACCTGTACATTATATGAAGAATCCTAGCAGCCGAGGAAGCGTTAGCTATTAGGGTCCTGTTGAAGGGAGCCATTCCCAGTACGCGTCTGAGCAATGCGCCAAAGAACTGATGTAAACGCACTCTGGACTCCAGTTTTGAGAGACACGTCTGTCACATCAGATCGCTAGGGTATTGTCAAGATGGGAGTGTAGCTGTGATGGACGCACTACGCGCGAAAGAAACAAAAGGGTACGACTGGGTTAAGAAACGAGAACAATCTGCTAACCCTCAAGGACAGGAAAGTGGTGGCGGTCCCTTGTAAACACGGCATCGCGCAGTTGCTGATAATGTGTGTGGTGCGGCCGGCATGAAAGCCAGTAGGGCTGTCTCTGATAACCTTTCTAAGCTTCTCCGCAAAGCGAGTCTTGCAAAAAGAAGGAATGAAAAAATAAGTTCCCTTGTACACTCTGAAGAATGAATACCTGCGAAGCTGAATGCAGTCGATGGAGTGCACGAAACAAAACACGTTTGTTTGTAATTTTCACTTACGCATACCTTCCATCTAATTAGCTGAATGAAATTTGGAAGGACTCGAGCTTTATTCCAGTAGACAAACACGGAGCTGCCTGTTTTCCTCCGGCGCGGTAGGCATCTTGCTATCAGTTTAAGCCAGCAATCCACTCCGCTTGAACACGGAGGGCGCCGGAGACGTCGTATTGGGCTGCTTGCGTGCATGCTTAAAAATTCCCACAGCACAACCGTCATATCATGAGTGATATGATATGTGACATGGGCGGAAATGTCGCTCCGAAAGCCTTTCAAGCTGAGCAAAAAGCATCGGCATTCCAAGCGGACAAGTTTGTTGTTCGTCTAGGAGGGATTTGCCCCAACTCGACGTGCGGACACTTGCAGCGACAACGGCGGCGGCAGGGGCTTTTCACACTGACTTGTTCTTCTGTTCGTTTCAACGCAGCTTGAATACCGGCTCTTCTGCCTCCGAGTGAATGACTTGCGGTCATCCCATAGCGAGTAAAATGGTGGAGAGATTCGAGGTTTATTCTAGCAGACAAACATGCGGCTTTTGTTTCCTCCCGCTTCGTAGACATCTTAGTGTCATAATTACCACCGACACAAACACAAATTGCTCAACAACGGAACACATCTGACAGGTCACATTAAGCCGTGAGACTTCCACGTCATCGTACGGGAAAGAAGCCTAGCTGCGCCTGCACAATTCCTCCTTCCAGCCCAACCCGTGCGCGCGTATACCAGCAACCGGGTGATAGGCGAGTGTTTAGGCGCGAAATACACCGGCGAAAAATGCTGCTGGGAAAGCCTTTTAAGGTGCAGAATATTATGGGCTTAACATTGGCGATGCAAGCGGGGAGTTTGCTCAATAATTACAGCGGAATTTGGTGCTGCTACCCGGCCGCTTTCTTATGGAGGCGAAAAGCAAAAACGCCCTTGTGTACGAGATTTATGCGCATGTTAAAGATCCCCATGTGACCAAAATTTTTTAAGCCTTTTAAGCTGCAATATGATTATGGGCTCACATTGGCGATACAAGCGGGGAGTTCCTCCACATTACAGCAAAATGTGCTGCTACTACACCGGCCGCTTTTCTTATGGAGGCGAAAAGCAAAAACGCCCGTGTGTACGAGATTTATGCGCACGTTAAAGATCCCCAGGTGACCAAAATTAATCCGGAGCCTCCCACTACGGCGCGCCTCATCGTCTGCGTTGCGGCGGCGCGTTAAACCCTGCAATGAATCAATGGAACCGCTACACGAGGTGACTCAACGGCGTGGCTTCCAACGCTACTTTGATCATCGCCGCATCGCCCACCAATCAGCGTGGGAGGCTACCATCGGCTACCTTTGTAAGGGACGGCATCACGGGTGGCTGCTCAGTTTGGTAAAGGTGCGAAAGCGGTCTCCAAGTTCGCTAACCTACCTGTTTTGTGCAAGTAAGACTTTGGCGTTGTTGAAACAGTATCCCCTTGTCAGATTGCTGCGCACTGCTGCCAAACTTTTACTTTGATACATGGCTGGCAACGCTAAGGAGATTATGAAGGCTCTCGAAGACTTCAAACGAGAAATGAGTGCCTCACGATTATATGGGCCATTTCAAAATTTCGCCCATACGTGTATGGAAGACCATTCAAGGTTGTGACGGACCGCGATGCGCTGTGTTGGCTCGCCAATTTGAAGGACCCCTATGGCCGTCTTGGTAGGTGGAGCTTGTGCCTGCAAGAATTTGTCGTTACAGTGGTCTATAAGTCCGGGTGGAAACACTCCGACGCCGACTGCCTGTCGCGCGCCCCCGTCGACCCACCACCACAAGACTTCGATGAAGACAGCGCGTTCTTCGGAATCGTGACTGAGAGCGACCTGGCCGCCCAGCAGCGGGCCGACCCCGATCTACGCGTCATGATCGACTACCTGAAAGGATGCAACGTCGCCGTGCCCAGGGCCTTCAAACGCAACTTACCTGCATTCAGCCTGAAAAACTCCGTCCTCGTGAAGAAGAATTTCAGCCCCGCAACGAGAGCGAATTATCTTCCTGTCATCCCGGCAGATCTTCGTGACAAAATTTTTGAAGCGTGACACGACGGCCCGTCTTCCGGATATCTCGGAACAGCTCGCACAATTGGGAAAATCAAGGCGAATTACTACTGGATACGCCTTGCATCCGATGTCACCCACTACGTCCGGAGCTGCCCTGACTGCCAGCGACGAAAAACGCCACCGACGAGACCTGCCGGACTTGTGCAACCGATCGGCGTCCCAGCTAGGCCCTTCCAACAGATTGGAATGGACCTTCTAGGCCCGTTCCCTACATCCCGATCTGAGAACAAGTGGATTTTTGTAGCGACAGACTACATGACGCACTACGCAGAGACCGCCCCTCTTCCCAGGGGGACTGCACAAGAAGTCGCAAAGTTCTTCATAAGCCAAGTTGTGCTGCGACATGGAGCCCCGGAAGTCCTAATCATGGACCGCGGAACGGCCTTTACTGCGGAGCTGATGCAAGGGATACTACGCTACAGCAACACGGATCACCGAATAACGACGGCGTACCACCCCCAAACGAACGGACTAACGGAACGCCTGTACAAGACGATCGCGGATATGCTGTCAATGTACGATGACGTTGAACATAAGACTTGGGACGAAGTGCTACCGTATGTCACCTTTGCGTACAACATGGCTATCCAGGAAACTACGCAGATGACGCCGTTCGAGCTTGTCTACGGAAGACGGCCGAACACGATGCTCGACGCAATGCTTCCGCACGTAGAAGGCGACGACATCAACGCCGACGTCCAAAGATACCTTCAGCGTGCGGAGGAGGCCCGCCAGCTCGCTCGAGTTCGTACAACGGACCAGCAGCTAGTGGATGCCGGGCGCTACACCCTCCGACGCCGAGACGCCGAGTACCACCCTGTGGATCGTGTGTGGGTTTGGACTCCCATCCGTCGACGCGGACTAAGTGAGAAGCTTCTGCGACGGTATTTCGGACCCTAACCAGATTCTACGACGTGTCGGCCAACTTACCTGCGAGGTGATCCCCGATGGTGATTCCGGAACATCACGACGACGCACGCGGCCCGAAGTCGTCCACGTGGTTCGCTTGAAACCTTACTATGCAAGATGGCGGACTTTTTTTGTTGTTCGTTCGGACTGTGTTTTATTTTAGCATCGGGTCGATGCACTCTTAGAGGGGGGTAATGCCACGAACCATGTATTTGTTTGTTTATTTATTGCTTGTTTTTACTGCCGGGCCACGCCCGGCTGTATTATCTGCGTTCAAAACGAAGCGCGTCTTACATTCTTTACTTTTATGCCGCACGGGCTATCACATTCAGATAAGTAGACTCTTGCGCCCTAACGTCACTAGCCAAAGAATAATCTTCTGGGATCTACAATGTTTTGCATGTGAATCGACTGTTCCAGAAACATGTGCGCCGAAAAATAAAAGCCTGCAGAGCAGACACCGCGGCATTTGATTCGTCGACACTTGTCTGCGCAAGTCACTTTTGTTGACCGCTGCTTCGCCGCCTCTGTATTCTTTTGAGTTGTTAGGGGAGCACAAGTTCGCTCCAATAAACTTGTTTCTCCTTGAAGACACCTGCGTCGTCTTGAATATATATAGTAGTTTATGTTTGTTGAACACTTTAATTAGGAAGCTACGATTTGATGCGACCGAAGTGCCATTGTATTTTGTTTGTGGACCCTAACACTAGCCTCTGGCTATTGGGTCCAACACTGTTTTTGCGTATGTTGTTCTGCAAAAAATGAATAAAGCTTCAGTCAATCAGTCAATCAAGAAAGCCCGTCTAGCACGTCCAAAAGGCCTCAGGGAAGGCTCGGAGTTCTATAAACATTCCTACAGGGTCCATTCGTGCATGGAAAGTGCTTCATTCTTTCAGGAAAACAATGTTTTTCAAAGAAGGGAGCATTATTCGGCGGCAACCTTTTCAGCGGCTTTGGCGCATTCACCATAACGGAGCGTCGCGTTTGTAGCAGCTCCATCGGGGTGGGCCAATAAAATCGTCCCTGCTAAATGCTTGCGGTGAGAGCCACAGTTATCTTCGGGATATTTCGGCCACTTCCTTCGTACCAAAGTGATCGGAACCTTTACTTTTGGCTAGGTTTTTCGCCGAGCCTACTGTCACGGCCGCTCGATAAAGGGCGCAATCACGCTCTTATCCAGCGCCCGTGCTCCTGCCTGAGTCGGCTATAACCTACATCCTCGGTATCAGACACGCTGCAGCTACGTTTTCAAACAATGACTATTCATTCTTCTGCTACCCTGCCTGCACATACGCTGAAGGTGAAGCAGGACTGCGCAGAAAAGTTTTGACAAACAGTGTTTTTCTGTTTATATACTCCTGCAAATGCGTCATAAGCCAATAGAAATTTACCGCATGCTGCGTATTTCTTCCCGCGTGTTTCTTTTGATACACTATATGAAACAGTGCGCGCAAAGTGCACCTTGTTAATTTTTTTGTGGAACCTTTTCTATTGAGACGAGCTGCATATTTTAGGGGGTTTATTATTTCAGATGTAAGCGGACTATCGCACGCCATAAAAGGCATTATCAAAGGGTTAGAAGCGGGGAAATCTTTTTTGCGGACGAAATCCGCGTTGGTGCTCCTTTGGTGGATGCCGGCCGTGTGCGGGCTTTCGCCTGCCTAGCCCAGTAATAATGTCTCGTAAAAAACACTCATTTAAGCAAATCGTCGAGCACACAGAAGGTGTGCACGTGCCCAAGTGGAAATCGGCCAAGGCTGAGTACAACAGACCGAGATAGCGACAAAGTGACAACGATGGCAGGCCGATCAAACGGGTTATATAACGGAAAAATGGGCAATAAAAGGAGCGCCAGCCGGAGCAGTGTCACCGAAGGGAACTAAAAAAACCAAACAAGCAATCACAAATTCGGCACGCAGAATCCGCGCGCATGGGCAGGTCGCTATCATGCAAAGGCGGTCGTGAGTAAAACAGCCTAATGAAAGTGAGGGAGGGGGATGTGACATACACTGCATTGTAGTAAAAATGCATCGTTAAACACCACAACCAGGACATCTATTGGAACAAAAGGAGTCGCGTGTCAGTTGGCTCTTGCATAGTACTGGGGCTATGTTGGCCAGACGTTTTGGGTGCCTCAACCACCGCTTAAGTGAACATGCAACGGAGTTCAGAATTGCGCACGAGGAAGCTTGAGTATTTATTTTTAGGAGTTCCGGTGCACATCCTTGACAGATGCGTGTACCGTGTTGTTATGATATCCTGATGAGCACACGACGAAACGTAAAACTGCGTAAATGCAGCGCGACGGTGATTGGGGAAGCGTGACCTCCCTTTGGCCACGAAGAGGCTGGCCTTCTTGTGACGGTGAACAAGAAACAGGCGGGCGTTACAGGGTGTTTGCTTGTGTACAGTGAAGCGGCGTGTTGTATGTTTCTGTTTATGTTTGTGCGTATACAGCATCTTGATGCTTATTTGATTTTGTCGGAAGAATGGTTTCTCCGTATCTGTATCGCCATCCGTTTGGTTCTAGTGCACTGAACTAAAATTGTTTACTTGAATTGTTAAGTTGTTTGAGTGTACCGCATAAAGAGGGAAAGCTTGATAAACAATTCGAAGAACATCAGGAGCAAACAGGTTTGGTGACGTCTTATTAATATCAAGGTGGAGAAAATTTGAAAAAAAAACTAGAAGTTTCGTACATACGTCCTCGGCTAGCCAGTGCTCTGCAAATGGGACTGAATTATGTCCCATCAATTCCCATGTCCACAAACAAGGGAAGGATCTATAAGATCCAAAAGACGTCAAACTGGTGCTTGAATAATTGGAAACCATTATAAATAGACAACGTAGAGCTATGGCAATGTTGGTGCGTTCTGTTTATTCCGCAGAACAATAGAATAACTAAAATGTACGCAGGGCCATCAAATCCACCGTTTCCGTGGCAGCAACAAATAATCTGTGGAGCAGTGGACGCAGTAAACATCTTGAAAGTCAATTTAAATAAAAAATAAATATTTTAAAACGATCTACTAAAATATATATGGATATACCTGTGCTTGCTTTGGCAATTGAAATTAAGCTTTGAAAGCACGCCTTTGTGGAGTCGCCGCGGCAAAAACCTCGGCGCTGACGAAACTGGTAAATGCAGCTTCAGTATTTACTTATTTATTTATTTATTTACTTATTTATTTATTTCATTTATTTTTTACTTATTGTAGCACCGTTAGGCAGTTGATACGCATCACATTGAAGGAAAGCTTTAAAACAAAGCACAGAACACAATAGCACAATTCTACGAGGAGTCGCTTACCACGTATATGATTGTTATGTATATCTTTTATGTTTCACCGTTCGATACTGTAAGGTCCCCTCACGAGGTCACTGGCCAGGCGCCCGGGGCCTGGCACCACTCGGTCTAGACGCACTACACTGCCAACCAACGCTTTAAACATCGTCAAGTCGCTGCGACGCGTTCGGGAGACGGCGTGTCTGGATGCCGAGAATGCCGCGGGAAAAAAACTCCCACCTCCCCTCGCAGGAACCCCTGTGTAGATGCGACGCATAGGCGGAGCGCCGAAATGACCGCGTTTTATAGCGCGCATAACGTTGAGGGGACTGCGTGAGCCGGTCCCAGTCGATGGCGACGTTGGCGTACTTGTAAAGCGGCGTGGACTCTAGGTGTTTGAGCCAAGCGTGGGTGTTGCTTCGCCGGAGAACGGCACACCGATTATATGCGCAGCGCGCCCGAAGGAGAGGAAACCGCGGGAGAGAGAGTACTCCACATGCGCTGGCCCCAGCGCGTCTGCAGCGGCTATGACGCAACGTGCCGCGGCTATGACGCAACACAATCCAACACAATCCACTTTCATACAATCCAATCCAAATCCAATCCAAGCCAAGCCAATCCAATCCAATCCAATCCAAGCCAATCCAATCCAATCCAAGCCAATACAATCGAATCCAATCCAATGCCCCTAGCGAGAGAGTGTTCGCTATCGGAGAGGAGAGGGGGTGAGCGGCGGAGAGCGGAGCTGGCGCGGCGAGGAGAATGGGGGAGGGCTGGACAACGCCGACGACAACGACGACGACGACGCTGGAGGGACAAGGCGAGTGAATCAGATGCTCTGCATCTAATAATCGTTTTTACAAAGGCAGACGCCCCCCGCCAAGCTCCGAGGATTGTGCGCGTAGCTGACAACGAAGCGGTAATTGTCGTTGACTGACCGCACGCAGCGGCGGCTTTGCCGCGAGATTCCTTTGTCGCGTGTCACCGTAGGAACAGCTGCCTTCCGGCAGCCCCCGTTTCTCGCTCCCACCCTTCGGAGTCATGTGTACCCGCCGCCGCGTGCTTGCTCGCCTGCGCACAGGGTATTGACCCCAAGGTGGTGCTGTCTAATTGAATGTTCGGCAGATGGCTGAGTGACAGCTGGTTACGTGAATTGGGGCCCTCCCTTACGCGTGCACGAAAGCTAGAGGGCCGTTCCCGAGAGAGAAATACCAGAGTCCTTCAATGTTTTACATTGAAGGACTCTGGTAATACCGAGGTGTCTAATAGCCGATCTTGGCCGTTAGAAAGCATTCTTGTCTGAGTTCTCATCTAGGCAGTTCCGGGCAAAGCAAGGAGTCTCGACCGGCGAAGCTAGGTTGGGATTTGTGAGCCTTTTGAGCGAGGGGTAGGCTGGTGGATCGCGTCGGCTGTTCAGGGTACAGCTGTGTACCGGTCACCGAGACGGGCCCTGGGGCGGGAACAGTGTCCCGGCCGACGTTTCTCGAGCAGTTTGTGTACGCTCCGAGCATATCATAGTTAGACGGAGTGAAGGCTGTCGAGTAACTTGTGCGCACCGGGAGCTATAGCGTCTAACTGAAGTTTGAAGTTTGTCCTTTTTCTTACTCATTTATCTAGTTACTCTAATAAAAATAGTTGTATATAAACTCTTCGTTTCCCAATATCAAATACAAACACCTCGAGTTCGTCAATTCAGCCATCCTCTCCGAGAACTTAAACACCATCACCCTGCGAGCCTCCTGCCAAATCAACCGGAGCCCGGGCGATTGCGTTCTCGATAGGCACCGGACTTCGGGGAAATGAAAACATAAATATTTACTTGTACCAAACTCGGCTCTTTCACCTGTGAGAACAGTACGCACCCACCAGAAACAGTGCTGGTAACTGGGAACTACTAACCTCCACACGGACAGTGCACTTTCAGTAGTGCGTGCAGTGAGTATGATCCGGGTATGAGGCTGTAAGATGATGCCATTGTGATGAAAGGAAAATAAACTAATACATGCCAGTAGCACACAGGACAGCGCTCAACTTCGTGTTGTTCAAGAAACTGCGATGACCTCTTACCCTATAGAATGGCAAGAATATGCCCCTTCGTACTCGCATGACAATTCCTGCATCACAAAAACGAGGAAAATAGCACGGTAGGCCTTTATCAGCCAGGTAGTGCTGCACACACGGCGTCTACTAGGATTTGCAGGCCAGCAACAACGCTAAATCCGGAACTAACATAGCGGGGCAATTTGGCTTCCCTAATATGCCGATGACCCATCGCGGAAACCATGAAACGGCTAAGCTAAAACATTGTTTTTTGAATTTACAACAACGCAAATACTCTCCCAACCTTAACTGGTCGATGATCTCCGACACCAGGTCGGAACTAGACTTGTGTACTTTACCTTCCCACCAGCCAATAATATGCAGTGATATAAAAAATTTCGACTTAACTTCGGAATATAGTTAACCGGCATAAATGCACATACCAAGTGACATGGACAGCAAAAAATCATATGCGTTAAGGCAAAGGACGCATTAAGGCCAAACTAGGAGCGAATTTGCGACGAAAATACTCACTCTTCCTTCAGGACATAGAGATCTTGGCACAAACTTTCAGACTGACGCCGTTTTGTTGACTACGCAAAAGCATTTGATACCGTTCTACACAACAAACTCATGCAGAAACTAATACATTCCGGGCTAAATCTCGACCCTAACGTGTTAAGGCGGATTGAATCTTTTTATCAAATCGTTCAATTCGTGGGCGTAAATAACCAATCCTCTGAACCTCTTCAAGTAACGTCAGGAGTACCGCAAGGGTGCGTCCTTGGCCCCCTGCTATTTCTCATCTACATAAATGACCTACACCTAACTGTGTGTGGCAAAATCCGCATGTTCAACGACGATTACGTGATTTACCATACGATAACTATGCTTCCGATCAACTAACCGTACAACATGATCTAAATAACATTGAAGAATGGTGTGACAATTTGCTTCGCAAACTGAATCCCAACAACTGTAAAGTTGTCTCATTCACTCGCCGCAAAAAACTCTTTCCTATTCCCATACCAAATAACTAACGCCCCTCTACAAATAGTACAGTGTTTCAAATATCTAGCTGTCACACTGTCCGCCGATCCAACTTTGAATGCGCATGTCACAAACATTATCTCATCTGCAAACAAAATATTTGGATTCTTTAAGCGTCATCTGCGTTGCGCACTACAACACGTAAAACTGCTCGCATACACATCCCTCAACAGGCCAAAACTGGAATACCCGTCAGCTGCATGGTGTCCGCCTCAAAGTTACCTAATCAATGACCTAGAATCAATTCAAAAGCGTTCAGCCTGATTCATAAATTCGTTATATTCTCATGACATTAGTGTTCCATCCTTAAAAGCCCGATCTGGATTACAGCAACTTTCCTTCGACGCCGCATAGCCACCCTTTCTCTGTTTCACAAGCTGTTTCATTCGCCCCTCAACCATCCATACTTCATCCATCCGACGTACGTTTCGCACCGCACCAGCCACCCCCTCCAAGTTTCCCGTTACCGCGCCAGGACTGCTACCCTCTCCGCATCCTCCTTTCCCCATGCTGTGAAGGACTGGAATGACCTCCATAACCACGTCGTCACGATCACCTGCCCATCAACTTTCAATAAAAATGCAAACAGTCATCTCTGTCAGTGAGACCTTATGGCGATGTACTTATACCCACTATATCCACCCCTATGTAGCAATGTTTTATACCTTGTATACGCCCCTTATGTAGCAAAAGCTTTTTATATCCTGTGCACGAACCCCTCATGTAGCAAATGTTTCTGATATCCTGTATATCCACCCCTTATGTAATACCCTCTTGTGGGGTCTTTAAAAAAATAAAATACGATGATGATGACGATGACGACGACGACTACGACGACGACGACGAACAGCCCCCGGTGGCGCGCGCCCGACTTTTGGTGGCGTTAAAACATCGTCCGCCGCCGATCTAGCAGGGTCAGAAAAGTTCGTCGGTTGCGTAGCGGCGGCGAGCGGCAAACCGAAGGAACCAATCAGGTCTTCCGATTTCCCCTCCATAACGTATGGCGTATACGAGCCGCTGCAGACAGCCGCGTCGGAAGAGTTTGATGGACGTAAGCTTGTCCCGCGCCTTCTCGGGAAAAAAATTACAGAATGAAACCAGGCGCAAACGTAACAGGATGCAGAAAGGAGTACACAGGACAAGCGCTGGTCTAACAACTGAAAAATTTATTAGGCAGAAAAGAAATAATTTAGAAAAGAAATAATTAAAAGAAAAGAAATAAGAAAAAATTATTTGTAAATCTCAGATTGGTTGACGAAAATGGTGTTGGGAATTCCGCGCTTTTCTGATGGCTCAAGCCGCAAGCGCTACACGGTCCCAACACAATTACCGTAGCTTGTGCCCCCGAGATAGGCTTGTACGATTGCTTTAAGTAGGTGAAGTAAAGGCGATCCGGCTACATAACATGTATTACCATCAACATGGCGCCTGTCTGCAAGATCAGCGTGTAAACAATAGGCGATATCACTGCGATGGCCTCTCAAATACAGTAAAATACTATTGGCAGTGAGATGTTTGAGTGGCGCCCCCTGGATCTGACGTCGGCTTAGGGACTCGCGCCGCTGTCGTCTGCTACACTCCGCTTGTGAGGGGAAACAGCGCCTCCGCTAGAAATCCCCCGCTTAGATTATTTCGTTAATTAAAAAGCGAATGTCAAGTAATTGAATTATTTTGCACGCTTCAAATACCTGTGAATAAATTGAAGCTGTACCCCGCACAAGTCTTCAGCGCACACGGGGAGAGAACAATTTTCTTAAGAGCATCGATCAGATGATCGTGTGTAACTGATCCTTTATAGCTAATTTGCGAGGTTCAGTGCTCAGACCTCCTCTATAAGTATCGAAATGCGTAGGCTTCCCTAAAGTATTTTTGAGATGGTCTTATGAAGATTCAAAAGTCTAATGCTACGCAACAAGAAGCAGGCATCGCACACACACGCATCGCACAGCGGGAAATAAAACGGCTGTCTCCAATTTCTTTTGTTGTTGTTGTCTTCTATCAGAAGAATGTTATTTCCTTTGCCCAACGTATTATTTTTGTCTGCACCATCACAAATGCCTTATTAGGAAGTTTGGGGTGTTTTGGAGGCTCACAACGCTCGTGTGGATATTTTCATCAGGCTGCAAAGCATACAGTACCTTCTTCATAAATTGGCTGTCGTTATGGTTGCGTGCAAGAAGGTGCATACCCGCAGCGTGCGTTGTTTATTCACATGCAAATGCAATGAAGAGGTTTCGGCAACGCCACTGGGAAACCGCGCAGACAACTTGTTTAGAGTACTGGAAGGCGGCTTTTGTGCCCCGACTTTCTGTCGTAACCATCGTTAGCATAACTGAGTCTCAACCCGCACAGTTATGACATGATTACGCTATTGAAGGCTTGATCTACTCACAAAAGAACGCAATAAATAGTATTTTTTTCCGGTTTCCAGCATAACAAGAATAGAAATTGACGAATATGTACAAGCAGTTCTTTATTGTTTTCCAAGCCTTTCGGGCGTAAAGAACAAATCCTGTCGTACTCGGGATGGCATTCTACAAATTGCAGAAAATTCTTCTTACTCTCTTGTCCTGGACTGAGGACCCCGCCCACTAATCAGCTCGGTTTCACAGTTGAATAACGTTTTCTCCTCCTGCTTCCCCTCCACCGCTTGTATGCGGTTTTAATGTAACGCATATCTGAATATTGTGAGGATATGGTTCTGGGAAATGTACCGAAACGTGCCTCCAGGTCTGACCAAACATACCGTTACGGTATTTTTACCGTTCTCGTGACTCGTTTTCCTCAATAAGGCTCTGTAATCGTTAGAAGCCTGGTACAAGGACGCGCATATACACACTAGGTTTTTTGAAACTCAACCTACATTTTTTGTGGCCCATAGTGCATGTCGGCATGACAACGTAAACTGACCCAATACAACACTTTCGAGCGTTTGGCAAGGCTCTAAAAACTGTTTTAACTTACATACGATTACCGGAAATCGTAACGCCTTGTGCCAACGCCAACAGCCTCGAAGGCCTCGGAATTTGTTTTGGTATGTTTGTTTGTTTTGGCGCGACTGACGGCCGATGTGTAGGACGATTCCACAACAAGAGAATTCCTTGCAAGATAGAAAGGGGGCTCACGCGGTATTCAACGGAAACAGTAGATTGGGATGTGGAATAAAAGTGGTTGCATGTTCAAGGAGCAGACATTTGTCATCCACAGGTAATTACTAAGCTGCTACCGATGGTAAATTTGTAACATTACCCGCTGCGGTGGCTCAGTGGCTAAGGCGTCGCGCTACTGAGCACGAGGTTGCGGGTTCGAGTCTCGGCCGTGGCGGCCGCTTTTCTGATGGAGGCGAAAAGCAAAGACGCCCGTGTGTACGAGATTTCGGCGCACGTTAAAGATCCCCAGGTGGTCGAAATTAATCCGGAGCCCTCCACTACGGCGCGCCTCATCGGCTGCGTTGCGTCGGCGAGTTACACCCTACAATCAGATCAAGTTTGTAACATTCTTTTTGTACTCTATCGCGGACGTCTTGTGGTATCGAAAGATGGCCGAAAGTAAAATATACAGAAATTAGCCGCTTACAAGCCTCATGCCGGGTTTGGTCTACTTCTGCAAATCACGTAGTCGGCGGAGAAGTGGTAGATATTATGGAATTCCCTTTTGCGGTCAAAACATGGGCTTCTGCGGGAGGGGAATGGAGAGCACCGTGGTTGTCCGCTAGAATAAAACTGCAGGTACTTCATTCTAGTGACTTGAAAGTATGCTCAGTCGCAAACTGCAAACAAACGTGTTTTCCTTCGTGCGTAGATGCGTTCATTCCGGTAAACACAATGCAGCTTCGCCGCTCGTCGTGCTTCCCAATTAGAGGGGCTGATGAATTTTTCATCAACATATTGTTCTGCGCACCCGGGAGCATAAACAATTCTGAGCTTCGTGGACTTCAGTTTTGTCACTATTCACGTTAGCTTGCCTGGCCTCGTTCGCACCTTCGCCATGCACAAGCTTGTTAGTTAGTTGTCATAAGGGAGGTTTTTACTCGCTAATTGGCTTGGAAATCTGATTGGACATTTGCCATTCATCCGCACAAACGCTTCGAAATGTCATTGACGCCGTTAATAACCGTCCTGCTAGATGGTATCCCTACGTATAGCTGACAATATCCAGAGAAGTTAGTTTCACTTTAAATACCGAGTTTTTTGCCTCTCGTTTTCTGCTTTATTGGCGTATAACACGCTCTGAAGCTTGTATTCTCTTTTTTGCCTTAAATACGCGTGGTGGTGTTTTGTCTCTTGTTTGTTTCTGCTTTAGAGTGATACGCACTTCTCGAAATAATTCCCAGGAGTTCATGGCGGTGTAACAAACACATTATTGAAAGATACAGACGCTTTTTGTCTACCAGTTTTTATCAGAGCGCTTTCCTTTATTTAGGCGGGGAAGAAGCTTTTTATGACCGCTTTTGTTATTCTTTTTAAATTATTGACTGGAAATATTCTATTGCTTTTAATTCCAGTTCAATAATTTCTAAATCAAATAGTACGTACTTGGTGAAATACCTCCGAGTTTCGATACGTCGTTCCCACTTACCGCTTAGAACGCAGATGTCCCTCAAGTTCGCCAGTATGTTGACATGCAGTTCCACTTGTCGTTAAATTACGAAGATAACTATGGGAAAACAGGGGTTACTCACTACTACTTTCCTTTGGTGCGTCAGTGTAAGAAGGCAAAAAGAATGAGTGCCCTTCCACAGTGTGAAAACGGACGACCTGTAAAGCTACACGCCCTCCACTGAGTGCACGGAACAAAGCACGTCTGTTTGTAACGTACGCCTAAGCAGACTTCCATCCCAGTTACCGGAATGAAATTTGGAAAGACCCGATATTTATCTTAGCTGTCAAACATAGACCTGTCTCTCCCTCCCGCGTCGTAGGCATCTTACTGTTTGTGTAACACGCCAACCCAATCCACTATACCACTGAGGACATCCGATCGATTGCATTGGGCTGTTTGACAGCCACGTTTAAACCTCACGTCAATACAACGAACATGTCTTCACCAAGGGCATGAAACCTTTAGCTGCGCGTGCCCCCCTCCGTCCACTCCCAACGTGTGCACGCATAAAACGGCAACCGGTAATCACCGGGCACTTAGAAGTGAAAGACACCGTCGAACATGTCGCTATCAGATCCCTTCAAGCTGAACAAGTGATATCGGCCCACGTCGGCGTTCCAGCTGAACAGTTGCTGTTCATCCGAGTGGGATTCGCAGCTACTCGACCAGCTGGAACTTGAACCGGCAACGGTGGCGGCAGCGGCTTTACGTTGTTTTTTCGACCGTTCACGCTTTCTGTTTGGATTGACGCTTGTTAAGTTTCCGCTCTTCTTACTCCAAGCGAATGACATGCGTACGTCTAATACCGAAGACCTTTACCTTT
Source organism: Haemaphysalis longicornis (assembly GCA_013339765.2). NCBI lineage: Eukaryota > Metazoa > Arthropoda > Arachnida > Ixodida > Ixodidae > Haemaphysalis > Haemaphysalis longicornis. The sequence continues at coordinate 206,545,414 of CM023451.1, read as the reverse complement.
ATTCTGGCAGAGAGACACGTGGGTGTGTCTTCCGCTGCCCAGTAGTAGGCATCTTTCTGTCTGTGCAACAAGCCATCCCACACCCAAACCTTTCCATTGAGGAGGACAGCTGTAAGGGCGCATTGAGCCATGAGGCTCCCACGTTTATAACTCCCACCACCACAATAGGGAAGCCATCGGTAGCGGCATTCGACCCTGCTGTGCGTGCATGCCCCTCCCCCGACGCCCAACCTGGTGCACGCCGAAACCGGCCACCGGGGTTGGGCGCATAATTACACCCGCGCTGGAGAAATGAAAGACATTATATGCGGCTAGATTAAAATCTATAGTTATTCCTTGGGCAGAAGAGCTATGATGAGCTAATCAACGAGGGCTGCCGATGCGATCATGTCTTCAGAATGGATTTCAAGCTAAAGAAGAAGTATGAGCTCACGCCGGTGTTCCCACGGGGCTAGTTTCTTTCCACCGCCAGGGTTCCGCAGCTAGTGCGCGAGGGGGAATTTGTGGCGGCAGCCATAGAGTTTTTTAGTGAGTATACTATACAGAAAACTGCTCAAGGGAGTCCATGTTATCGGGGGGGGGGGGGGGGGTTAATTGGAGGGCCACAGGCTCTGGCCTGGGCTTGGTATGACAATTGAATTCTTAAGCGGTTTTTCCGATTTGGTTTCTTCACTATACATTAACACGACTACGAGCTACGAGGTAGCCGAAATTCTTCATGTTTTGTGGTAGCCATGAGCCGTGAAAACTGTGCTTTGTGAAAGAGCAGGCAGCGTGTAACCGTAAAGTCGTGGGCACGTGTGACTGAGCGGGTAATATGCCGCCGCGAAAGTAGTAGCTTACGAAAAAACTACCACCTCCCCTCGCGGGAACCCCTGTGTAGATGCGACGCATAGGGGGTTCACGTTGCAGCGTTGGACAGCGGAGGAACGGCGCTGGAAAGATGGAGCGGAGCGGCGCAGGCACCGCGTTTTATAGCGCGCATAATGGTGAGGGGACGATCCGGCGCCAGTGCGTCTGCCGCGGCTATGACGCAACACAATTCAACACAATCCACTTTAATTCAATGCAATCCAAATTCAATCCAATTCAATCCAAGCCAATCCAATCGAATCCAATCAAATGCCCCTCGCGAGAGAGTGTTCGCTATCGGAGAGGAGAGGGGTTGAGTGGCGGAGAGCGATGCTGGCGCGGCGAGGAGAATGGGGGAGGGGCGGACGCCACAACAACGACGCCGACGCCGGATGGAGGGACAAGGCGCGTGAGTGAGATGCGTGCCATCTAAAAAAAGAAAACAAACGTACTTCGACGAAGACCAGACACACAAGATACGGGCGCCTGCGGCCGTCCGTATCATGCCTTCGCCTAGGACTGTTTAACACCACGTTTTCCGTTTCCTTCAAGTGTAAACTAGCTCACTTAGGAACACGTTTTCGTAAAATGTAGCTGACGGTTGGTGCACCGGTTCGCCACAAAGGCGGCGTGTTCATAGGCACGCTCAAAAACAGTGCCAAGCTCCTCAAGCAAATTATATAAAAAATTTGTAAAATTAATAAAACAGGAGTCTCTAATAAGTTTCCCCCAAAATATTAGCATTCTTGTTAACTACCTGCTTGATCTGAAGAATAGTAGGCGCAACTTGTTCCTGCACAATTATGTTTTACTTCCTTTTTCCTAAGCATTAAAACAGCCTATCTTATTTTCAACTGATGCAATACCATAGCATTCTTAGCATTTTCGTTGCACTGTGTTCGAATGTACGGCCACTAAAACGTTTTGATGCAATCCAGTTATGAAACGAAGGGCGAGCGCATAGTATAACGGCGGTCCATGACGACACAGACGGCCTTGATGTGAGCCGCATAGGCGGTAGCGCCAGATTCTTCTCTAGAATATATAGTAAGAAACTCTATGGCGGAAACGGCCGCGGCTGCAATCTCGGCGGTGGCGGTGGCGGGGGCGATGGTTCCGGGCATTTTTACACCTGTTCGCGCTGCTGATTCTCCGCAACAATCCTATGACCGCGCTACTGCCGCTGTCCAACGACTGAGAAACTTGTGAAAGAGGCATCGGTGGTAGCGAGGGGATCAACATTCGCGATAACCGTTGGGAAGGAGGAGGCCGCGGTGGCGAGGAGGAGCCCGGGAGCGGCGGCGAGTAAATTGCCTTCACCGGAATGAAAACTGAAGTGTGTGTGTGGGGGGGGGGGGGGGGGGGGGGGGGGGGGTAGCGGAGCAATTTGCTACGTAACTCCCGAACACTGCACATAGAATTAGACTGGATCACCTGGTGGTCAATCCATCGTACACTTAATTTAAGGGTACGTGACTCATCAGTGGGCGCGCACGGCAAGCCAAAGTGAAGAGGAAGAGATTGCCCAGAACCACACTGACACGAACTGCATTGGATGCCTTGGCTGTTGACTGTTAGCATTCCACAGTAATTATTTCTAAATAGACTGCTTATTCAGATCTGCCTCGTAGCAGTATGTTGGTTAATTTATTGTAGAGTTTAACGCGCCGACGCAACGCAGGTGATGAGGCGCGCCGTAGTGGAGGGCTCCGGAATAATTTTGACCGCCTGGGGATCTTTAATGTGCGCCGAAATCTCGTACAAACGGGTGTTTTTGCTTTTCGCCTTCATGAGAAAAGCGGCTGCCGCGGCCGGGAATGGAACCCGCGACCTCGTGCTCAGCGCCGCCACGCCTTCGCCACGGAGCCACCGCGGCGGGTGGGTGGGACATATACTGCTTTGCCGTAATATAGACAGAACAAATTGCCCGCCTAAGTACGGCAGGTTTAAAGCATCTGCATGGCACTCCATCTTTCAGTTGTAAATGTTACTTTGTGGCCCGAATAACTTTTAGCGGGGGTACAACTTCACGCTTGCTCCCTTTACCGATAACATTACGGTCAAAATATCTGTGTGGTTGCTCTAACCAGGCGTCTAATAAAAAAAGCTGTCTTTTGGGGTAGACATTCTAAGGCAAAGAATTATCTGTTCGAGGCTTCAAAACAAAGTGTTGCCGCTCGCGGATCCCCGGGCAATTCGTTGGCATTATGGTCTTTGGCATGCGTGGATATAAAGTTAGTCTTAAACAGCCGATCTTTCGAATAGTAAGTTTGAGCACCCCTGATTTTAATGGTTTCTTTGTTTACACATACACTTGGGTGATTTTGCATTGATAAGCACTAATGCCGAACTTTCTAAGGTACGTACGATCGGACCATGTAGCTAGCTTTACGCAATGCACTCCCTATGCTTCTGTAGTGTACAAAAGAGTACTCTTTTCTCTGGTTGGTGGTTGAAGGAACACACGTGTAAAGATTTCTTCGCGAGACACTTGCTTTTTAATTAGGCGTGATTGTGAAATGCCGTTTACAGCAACTCACTGCCAACTTCAATACAGTATACCACTTGTTCGCAGTTTTAATAAAATTGTTGACAATTGTGATACTAGCCGCTACTTTTTATTGGTTGGCTTGCTTCTTTTATTAGTTTTTTATACTTTGAACACTTCAAAAAATTCTACGTGTATTTTTTAGCGCATCGTTTCCCCTGCCTCACTCACATTTTAAAGTGCAATTTATTTTCGCACTGCTACAGTCCGGCTCAAAATGTTGCAGCAGTATGGTTTCTGTGTGGTCTGTTGTCCCGCTGACTTCTGACCATTAACACTGCACGCCTAGTTTATTTGGTGCGCTCCCCGCAGGAGTACCTTGTATATTCAAGGTGACGGCAGTGGCGACACCGCGGACTCCGAGCCCATATGGCTTGGACCCACCCACGCCCTAGGCTGTGCGTGTCTTAGCCGTGTCCGGGGAAAAGGGCATCCTGGCGGCTGACCCAAAGCCAGGGTTGTTTTGGACCTTCATGGCCCCTTGGGAGAGGCAACAGCCACTTTTGCTCCTGCTTCCAGGAGATGGTGCCCCCCGTTTGACCCGAGGGGGGGGGGGGGGGGGGTATCAGCCAGTCGCCTTTTAACTCTGTGCGAAGCCTTCACCCTAGCTCCCGAGCATAGGGTTGTGGCGACCACTGCGCACAAACCTGCGCAGCCTCCGTCTCGTCACTGTTTAGCCCAGCGGGACACGGCCACTCGCTGCAACACGTTTCCCATAAGGGACAGCGACACCGCAGTTTCGCCGGAGGCTTACGTCACCACTGGGGTCGATAAAACCCAAGCCGCTAAGCTCGAGATTATGATTGTTACTCTAACCTTTCGAGCGCAGGCCGGCATGCTTGCCCCGCTGCTGTTTCCACGTTAATGAACAGTTATGTTTTGCGTTGGGATGCTGCCTTCTACCGACGCGGCACCCCACATCTGGTGACCCGGAAAACGAACTAACCGCACCGCCATGGCCGACGCAGAAGCCCTCACCGCTCTCCGCCAGGAAGTACAACAACTTCAACAGGAACTGCAACAAACCAAGCAACAGCAACAATCTCGCAACGCCCCCGCAAACGAGGACGTGCCTACCGGCTCCTACAGAAGCCTTTCCGCACGCTGCTTCCTGGCGTGTTGCTGTCAAGCTTCCGCCGTTTTGGGCGGACTCGCCCGAGGTCTGGTTCGCCCAGGTCGAGGCCCAGTTCTCCTTGGCGCGCATCACGCAAGACCTGACCCGCTACGATTACGTCGTCGCTCACTTGGACGCACGTTACGCCAACGAGGTCCGGGATATCCTTGCCAACCCACCAACGGACAATCTGTACGAACATCTGAAGACTGCACTTATCCGCCGCTTGTCACTCTCGGAAGAACAGAAGATACGACAACTGCAGTCAGTAGAGCTCGCTGAGCGCAAACCTTCGCAGCTCCTGCGCCACTTGCGTGCGCTCGCGGGCAACATGCAAGTCCAGGATTCTTTCCTGCGATCGCTTTGGCTTCAACGGCTCCCGCCGCAAGCCCAGGCGATTCTGCAGGCTCAGGTCAAGCTACTTCTCGACGAACTTGCGGAGATTGCTGATCGCGTCGTCGAGGCCTCCTCGCCGCAGTTGTCGCCCACCATCCAGGCTGTCGCCGCACCGCTGAACACCACGGAGTTTACATGCCGTATCGACGACATCGATCGACGGCTCACCTCCATCCAACAAAACCTGGATGAACGTCTTCCGACGCCACAGCGCCGCCATTCGCAAAGCCGCTACCGTAACACCACCTCATCACCACAACCGGACATCAACGGTCCGTGCTACTACCACCGACGCTTCGGTGACAAAGCCCGGCAGTGTCGTTCACCCTGTTCCGTGGGATATGCGGAAAACGACAGCGGCAGCTCGTAGAGACGGCCGCAAGCTGCCAACCCGGAGGCCGTCGCATCTTCGTCACCGACCAAATCACGAAGCAGCGTTACCTGGTAGACAGCGGTTCCGACGTTTGCTGCTACCCGCGACACCACCTTTAAGGCCCTCGTCCGCCAACATCTTTCGAGCTCAACGCGGCGAACCAGTCCACAATCAAGACGTACGGCTCGCTGCGCCTGCACATCTAGCTCAAGAACCTATGCCGCGACTTTCACTGGAACTTTGTCATCGCCGACGTCGCCGAGCCAATCATCGGCTCAGACTTTCTGGCTTACTACAACCTCCTTCCGGACTGCCGCAACGTCCAGCTAATCGACGCGACAACGCGACACTCCACACCAGGCCAGCGAACGACCGCCCAACAGCCAAGCATCAAGGTGCTCAGCATTGACAATCCCTCGCCGTACCATGCCATCCTCGCCGAATTTCCCGGTTTGACGCGCCCCAGCGGACTGCCACGCAAAGTGCAGCACACCACCGTGCACTACATCCGGACCACTTCAGGTCCCCCAGGTTTCTGCCGTGCCCGTCGCCTTGCCCCTGACCGCATGCGCATAGGCAAAGCAGAGTTCGAGGCCATGCTCCGCGAAGGAACCGCCCGCCGCTCTGACAGTCCATGGGCTTCACCACTCCACCTTGTCCCGAAGAAGACCGAAGGCTGGCGGCCCTGTGGGGACTATCGCGCCCTAAACGCTCGCACCATCCCGGACAGGTACCCCGTCCGCCACATACAGGACTTCGACCATCGCATTCATGGCTGCCACGTGTTCTCCGTGCTAGACTTGGTGAAGGCCTACACACAGGCCACTCGCTGCAACACGTTTCCGATTAGGGACAGCGACACCGCAGTTTCGCCGGAGGCTTACGTCCCCACTGGGGTCGATAAAACCCAAGCCGCTAAGCTCGAGATTATGATTGTTCCTCTAACCTTTCGGGCGCAGGCCGGCATGCTTGCCCCGCTGCTGTTTCCACGTTAATAAACAGTTATGTTTTGCGTTGGGATGCTGCCTTCTACCGACGCGGCACCCCACAGGGTTATAGTGGCAACGTAAGTTAGCGTGTGCTGCAAAGCCACGCACTGTTGTTGGGCGCCGCGGAGGTCACTGGCGGTGCCAGCGAATTCATTCTATATTTTATGGCGTCCTTCCCCATTCCACCCTAAAGAACTGATGGGTCCCCGAAATGAGGCCGCACCGAACAACTTTTCAAACCAATTTGTAACCTTGTCTTCAACGACCCTGACAATTTCACACGCTTCCTAATGATGCAGTCAGCTAATAAGGCAACGCCCCTCACCTGCAAATCTGTGTTTTTGGCTGCACAGTTCATTGTAAGTTTGATGGGCAAGAACTATGAAGCGAAAAATCTCACTTCTATGGACCTGCTGATCGAAGTCAAAAGTAGAGCGCAGACAAACACGTTTTGAAGCAAACCAAGCTAGCCGACCTGGAACTCGCAGTAAGTCCCCACCGTACCCTTAATAGCTGCCAAGGGGTAATCTCCGAATCAGGACTGATGAACGAAACCGAATCGAACTTGCTTGAATGTCTGCGCGAGCAGGGTTAACCACTGTGCGAAGCATCATCATGAGACGTGACAGATAGAAAATTAAGACGAAGCACATAATATTGACCTTTGATCACTTCACTTTGCCAGAGTTTGTACACGAAGGGTTTCTGCACTGTAACTTTTGAAACTATTCAAACTATTGAAATTCTCCAAACACTCCTGCGCCTATTCAACAAACTTTGGGCAGCAGGATACTTTCCGAATGCTTGGATAGAAGCTATTGTAGTGGCATTATTAAAAGAGGGGAAAGATTCCTTAGTACCTACCAGTTACCTGCCAATAGCTCTGACAAGATGCATGGGAAAGCTTTTCGAAGAAATGGTAAATAGCAGGCTAATGCATTTTCTTGAATAGAACGACCTCCTGGACAGTTGTCCTGCGGGTTTTAGATCAGGTTGAAGCACAACTGACCAGCCTTTGAGTCGTATTTCAAAGATCGTTCATCCACAAACACCACTGCATTTCTGTTTTCTTTGACTTTAAAAAACCATATTGCCGCGAACCATCTACAGGTTTGTTTATTTATCGTTTGTTTTTAATGCCCGGCCGCGGCCGGATCTGTTATCTGTGTCCCATGCGAAGCGCTTGTTCCATTCTTTATTTTTATGCCGCACGGGCTATCTCATTCAGATAAGCAGAGTGTTTCGCCCTAACGCCGCTAGCCCAGAATAATCTTCTATGATCTACAATGTTCTGGATGTGAATCGACGGTACCAGAAACTCTCGCGCCGAAATATAAAAGCCTGCACAGCAGACGCCGCGGCATTCGATTCTGCGGCGCTCGCCGACGCTAGTCACTTTGTTGGCCGCTGCTTCGCCGCCTCTGTATTCTTTTGAGTTGTTAGGGGAGCACAAGTTCGCTCCAATAAACTTGTTTCTCCTCGAAGACAACTGCGTCGTCCTTGGCTTCGTGACATCTGGTGGAGGTGCGGGGTACACACCCTTTATGACGACCTCTGCAAGCCGCCAGCCCAGTCAACTAGAGCCAGCCTCCGACTGCAAGGATTGCCACCCGAGCTCGGTCTTCTGCCAGAAGGGCCCAAGAGAAGGAACGCTGCAACCAACACCATGGTGCAAGAACGAGCGTCGCCAATCGTCCTGCAGCAGCCCCGGGAACCACCATCGTTCTGCGGATCCCCCGGAGAAGATCCTGAGGACTGGTTGGAGAAAGTGGAGCGCGTTCGCATCTTTAACAGGTCGGATGACGAAGAAACCTTCCGCTATGTTTTCTTCTATCTAGAAGATACGGCCCGAACGTGGTTTGAGAACCATGAAAGCTCCCTAACCAACTGGACTCTCTTTAATAGCGAATTCCTCAAAACATTCGCTACCATCGTGCGAAAAGAACGAGCCGCCCTCTTGTTGGAAATGCGCACGCAACACCCCAACGAAGGGGTTGTGATCTTCGTTGAGGAGATGAAGCAACTATTTCGCCGCGCGGACCCCGAAATGACGGAAGAAAAGAAGCTACGCTTCTTAAAGCGCGGTGTAAAGGAGGAACTGTTTGCTGAACTTGTCCGAAACCCGCCCAAAACTGTCGCCGAATTCGTGACCGAAGCCACTACAATTGAGAAGGCCCTCGAAATGCGTGCTAAGCAGTACGAGCGGAACTTTGTTGGCGCGGCTAATACGAACTACATCGACAACATGCGGATTCCGGCTGAAAGCCTACGCGAGACCATCCGCGCAATAGTGAGAGAGGAGCTGCGGAAATTTCTCCCCACGCCGCCACAGCCCCAAGTCGCTACCCTTACCGACGTGAGTAGAAAAAGAAGTCAACAAGTGTTGGGAACTTCTACGCCATCCGAAGTACCCCGAGAGCCACAAGGTATGACATACTCCGCGGCTGTTCGTCGGCCCCTCCCTGCTCCAACACGCCGTCAAGAGGCCCTGCCGTACCGCCGCCCACTGTCACCCGAACGACCCCCGGTAGCCCGAAACCAGACGCCGAGGAAGACGGACGTATGGCGAACTCCCGATAATCGTCCTCTGTGCTGCCACTGCGGAGAGGCCAACCATATCTACCGTCGCTGCCCATACAAGAGACTCGGACTGCGTGGTTTCTCCGTCGACGCACCTCGCGCTCTCCCTGGCCAACGACCACGTGAGATCGACGAGTATCTATCTGAAACTAGCCGTGGCCCAGCGCGTTTCAACCGTTCACCGCCGCCCTACCCATACCAATCGCCGAACCGCCATAGCAACGCTGACTTCGCCCGTGGAACGTCCCCCAGCCCACGCGGGGGAAACTAAAAGCAGCAACTCCTGGAGGTGAAGTTGCTCTACGGCGAAAAACCGGAAACCATCCAACGACCACTCAAAAACTCCGTCCTCGTGAAGAAGAATTTCAGCCCTGGAACGAGAACGAATTATCTACTTGTCATCCCCGCAGACCTTCGTGACGAAATTTTGGAAGCGTCCCACGACGACCCGTCTTCCGGACATCTCGGCACAGCTCGCACTATTGCAAAAATTAAGGCGAAGTACTTCTGGCCCCGCCTTACATCCGACGTCACCCACTACGTTCGGAGTTGCCGTGACTGCCAGCGACGAAAAACGCCGCCGACAAGACCCGCCGGATTTCTGCAACCGATCGCCGTCCCGTCGAGGGCCTTTCAACAGATTGGAATGGACTTTCTAGGCCCGTTCCCTACGTCACGATCAGAGAACAAGTGGATTGTCGTAGCGACAGACTACATGACGCGCTACGCAGAGACCGCCGCTCTTCCGAGGGGGACTGCACAAGAAGTCGCCAAGTTCTTTATTAACCAAGTTGTGCTGCGACATGGAGCCCCTGAAGTCCTAATCACGGACCGCGGAACGGCCTTTACAGCGGAGCTGATGCAAGGAACCTTACGCTACAGCAACACGGATCACCGAAGAACGACGGCGTACCACCCCCAAACGAACGGACTAACGGAACGTCTGAACAAGACGATTGCGGATATGCTGTCCATGTACGTCGACGTTGAACATAAGACTTGGGACGAAATCCTCCCGTATGTCACGTTTGCGTACAATACAGGACGTGCAGGACGCGTAGTTTCCAGTAGTATCATGTACCCATAACCAAATCTTAACGTCTGAGTATGGTGTCAGTGCGCATACTTGTCAACATTGTTATAAGTACGAGACATTACGCAAATATAAGCGGCAAACCAATACATAAGTTATATTTGTAGTGTTCCTTTATCAAATATTTCATTGGATTCTTGGCTTTTGCGATAGCGAATGGAAAATTATATCAACGGCAGAAAACCGTTCCCTGCTGTTGCCCGCGCTATCTCCTGGAGGCCTTTAAAATCAAACAGCAATAGCAACGAAGCGTTCCACTAGATGGGAGCCGCGTTCGCCTTAGAACGCTCGTGGAGTTGGGAAACATGGTTTTATAAACGTTGTAGTAGGGTGCCTCAATTCACGCGCGTCTCGCCGTACGGCAGCGCTGGCATCGAGGGACCTGACCTGGATCAGTGGAACGCGGTAAATTTCAATTTACTTGAGCAAACCTGCAGGGTGTTATTTTGGGAGGAAGGAAACGGGAGAAGAACAGCGCATGACAGGTGAGCGGGAAAGAGAAGGCAGGCCTTTGCTTGGGAAGGGCGCTAGTCGGCTGCGGTCTTTTGTGGACATTTGCAACGAAAGGAGCAGATAAGCGGCATTTTTAATGTGATGAGCACTTTGAGCGCTCGCCTTGTCATCCTAGCTCGCTTGCTCGACCCAAGTATATAGAGCACCAAGGCGGCGTCTTCGCGGCGTGCCCCAGAGGCTTCCAAAGGCAAGCGGTTTATATAGCTATAAGCGTTCGAAACTCGCGAAACGCTGGCGCTTGTAATATGAGGGGGCTGATTTGTGCCTGTTGGTAGAACATGACAAAGAATTGAAGCGCTAGGACAATGGGACAAGCGAGTCAACACACACAAGGCGCTACTCCCAACCATTCTATACATCTTCCCGTTGTTTAGCGCAAAGAAAACTATAGGTACATTTCAGGAAAAATATATGTAATTACCAGGCAGCGCCCCGCGTTCCTTTAGTTCAGGACGCCCGTTGGATTGGTTTTTACGATAGCAAACGCAAAATGTGCACTGAAACGCCGGCACGTGCGTGGAGAAAAGCACAAAGAGAACAGAACTCCCGCTGGTGCAGTTTCAGGCAGGGTGCACGCGAGCACTGCCAAGGTGGGAAATTTGAATTGCATGGGGTGGTAGCAGTAAGCGGATAAAGGCGGTATACAGCCAATTATGGCGAGTCACTGCTTTGCACTTTCGACAGCTTTCACATAGAACGGCTTTAATTTTTTTCTTTTTTACGCTACTGATTAAGTCGCACCGACACCTGCTTCTGCGACCTTCATTTTTAGAAGCGGTTTTGTGAAGCTAAAATTAGTACTGATGGTGGGCAGCTGGAGGTGGTATAATAGGAATGAACCCACCACCATATTGTGGCAAGTATACTATTAAGCAGGACGCTGGAAATCACATATTAGAAGCCCTTGCAAACAAATATATCTGCACCGCAGGTGATCTATTCCTCCCCTCTCCCTACCACCCTTTAATTGCGGTTGCGGGGTGAGCGTCCCCCCACGGTGTTTTCTTATTGCGTGCCGTTACGTGTGCCATGTTCACGAAGGGCCGAAGCGGCGCTGGAGATCAGGCGCCAGAAGTTCGAGTGGTGTGAGTTTGCGCGGCAAAAAAATGCGCTCAGCCGAACGTTTTGGCGCCATGGCGGGCCTGAGGGTGCTGCATGAACTGAGCGGATCAAGAGGACGTACGTAAGCGCAAAGAGCAGCGCCGCCATGTCGCATCGTCAATGTTGTTCAAGAAATTATTGCCATTATTAATCCTTTGATTTGCCTTCTCCTAAAAACGTGTGCGGAATTTATTCTTCGACTGGCCTCAAGAATGAAGGCAACCACAGCACAAGTTAGCCAGTCAAGAAAAGTTAACAGTACGTATTATGGAGAAGATATCTGACAGCTTCATCGATTATTATAGCCCCTTTCGAATATTTCCATCACATACCCAATAAACCCACCGGAGTCCCTCCTAACAGCGATGACACGAGTAGAGAAGCGTGTTTCTGTTTGTTCTGTGTGTAGACAGCGGTTCCGCCTACTGCAGATTGCGATAACTTAAGCCAAGACCAAACGGGTGCCAGTTATCACTTTTGCCTATGCCTCCACCTCGTCAAACTAAGCACCCTACACAGCAGGCACGTCACAGAAGGCAGGAGCGTTGTGCCGGGCTTCACTGACTGGCATGCGTAGTCATGATAACGGCAATTATATTTCGCAGTTGGATATCGCAGAGAATGAGTGCCCTACAAGAATTCTGCCAGATGAAACTGCGTAGAACAAGATTGCGTCTAATTCTTCAATACGAACACGCCTGCTTACTGCAGCCGATAAAAAGTCAATTATTAAATTTTGGTTAACCAAGGCACTGACATAAATATTTATCACGTGATTGTGTGTTCCACTTGTTGCATAACCTCACTGTAGCGGTGGTCTTCCCATACATCTAAGCACCTAATTAAAAAAAAACCTGTAAACGTAACTTTGATCACCCTGTATATTTCTACGCAGTACAAGAAGTGCCGCAGCACACAGTGCTCATCCGTTTGTTGCCCGACCACGTGCGTGCACGTTTTACTGTAGTTGCGTGGACTTCCCCACCACATTTCTTTAAAGGCCGCGTTGTGACGATGATGGAACTCGAAGCATCACCCTCTCCTTGAAATCGCCATGCCGACCAGTGCTGCATCCCCTCATTGCCATGCAAAACACGACTCTCAAACTGAAATGCGGGGGTTTCAGATTTCCCCGGGACGATGAACAGCTAAGAAAATGTGTGCGCGCTCTTCCACAAGAGAACGTATGACCTTATCAGTATTCCAGGGTGAATTATCTTGCCAAATTTTCTTTGTTCTACCGAGCGCAATTAACAGAACGCAACGTTTCGCCTTCAAAAAGCCCATTGTATTGGAAGTCGACATAGAGAGCGCACTAAAACGGTTGATATAAACGAGGACTCGTTTTTTTAAAGGTCTTCGAGCTGCACTTCTTGCCCGAATATTTATTTCACGGGACTTCGTACGTTGACGGACAGATAAGCTAAAGTGTGAGAAATGCAGAGAAACATTGACATTGAAGAGGGCGATTTCTGTGTCAGTTACATAAAAGCATTGTGTCTCATCAGAGTGATGGATCAAGGAGCCCTTCTGAATCCGGCAATGTCTGCTAAAATACTGTCGCGTATACTTATGCCATCGTCGAGAAATTATCACAAGATGAAGTGTTCTGAAGCTGTCCAACCAGCGCAAATCGGTGTTAATTTTTGCTTTAGTTTCGCTTTAACCTTTATTTTAAACGCGCTTCCGCGCGGCTCTATGTTAACGCGCTTGTACGAGTCATTTCCGTTCATTTTAGCATTTATGAATGCTTTGCGTGTCGGTAATTCTTCCCGAGACGCGATACTGACTACGCGTTCAAACGGTGTTTTCCCAACATAATATTCAGAGCGAAATTTCTGTTAATTTTTGAATACATAGATAAGAATCAATAAAGAAAAAAAACGAGTTTCGGTCATCAGATATTTCTTCCTGTTGACTATTGCGCTGTAAATGGGCTGGGATATCGACGAACGACGTTTTTTCAGCGCTCTTTTTTACTTTTTGACCAAGAATTTTTTAGGGTAGCTAGAAAAAAATTACACCATCTTCCCGTAGGGAAACCCTGAGTAGTATGCAAAGTAGCCATGGGGTCGAGTCAAGTGCCTATTAGTTTTCAGTTCGTCGTTTACGTTAGGTTGAGGTACGTAGCTACCGTTCAAATCAAGTCTAATGAAATTTATTATTTTAACAAAACAATACAGGGGGGTATGTTTTGCAGACAAGGGTCCCAAAGTCCAGGGACTGCGACGGGACCCTCGATAAGTAAATGCAACGAGTGCAGTCAATATGCGGGCTAGCAGCAGAGGTGAACGCCGAAAATAAAACACTCCTTAAATGTAATTTATACAAAAATGACAAAAATTGATAAAGAAAATGCCAATAACATCTACAAAAAAACCTTGCAAGGGTACAGACGCTCAGTGATTGTCAGCTAAACAAACAAATAAACAAAGTTCATCGGCCGGGATGAACGATAAAAAATGATGCAAAGCAAGAACACCGAAACAAAAACAATCACCAGTCGGTTAATTGACAGCAAAAAAAAAACAGCAAAACAACAAAAACGAAAGGAAAGGAACCAAAAAGAGGGGGGGGGACCATACAGTTAACACGCTTTGGGCAAGCACAGGGAATGAATTGGAAATATGCAAATCATGGTAGCACTTATCATAATAACAGGACGCAAAAGACAGAGCAACACGCTTGTGTGCCGAATATTATTGTTACGTTAAAAGGAACTTTTTAACAGATCTTTTAAACGAATACAAGTGCGTAGCACATTTGACAGTTGGTGGTAAAGAATTCCAGAATAAAACAGCAACGAAGTGTGACGTTTACTTTCTGTAATTAGAATTAACAAGCGGAAATAGAAGATTTTGGTTAAAGGCAAACATGGTGGAGTATGGGTTACGCAGAAAGGGTGAATCAATAAAACTAATCTGCAATTGAGCACTTAGCAACTTGAAAAACAGAAGTAATAAATTGTATGGAACATTTTCTCTACGCATAAGATATTATGTTTATGTAACAGAACCGACGCATTTGAGTGAAAAGGGCTAGATGTGATAATACGTATAGCTTCATTTCGAAAATGTTGAATGGATGACAGGTGACATTGGTAGGTTTTGCCCCATGCGGCGATTCCATAACTAATGTGACTGTGAATAAAAGCAAAATATAGAGACATCAGTGCGTTAAATGAAAAAAAATGGGCGTGCTTTTATGAGAGCGCGAACACCGAATGCACATTTTGTCTTTAAGATGTTGATGTGGGAAGTGAATTTAAGGTTACTATCGAGTATTACACTAAAAAATGTAACGCCTTCGCACACAGTAATTTGATGAGGACCAGTGTTCAGACTCAGAGGATTAGGCAGATGTTTATGGCTACAATAAAAAAGCATATAATGAGTTTTAGCAGGATTAATTATTAGACAGTTATCCTTACATCAGTTCACTACACGAGCCAGCGAGTCGTTTAATTTTGATGTGACGGAGTCTAGGGATTCGCCCGAACATGACATGGTAGTGTCATCGGCATATAAGACACTGATTGGAAGACAGAATGTTGGGAAGATCGTTAATGTATAGTATAAAACGTAGTGGTCCGAGAATTTTGCCCTGAGGCACACCTTGGTTGACAATTTTAGTCTCTGAAAGAAAGCTGTTAGTACAAACGGTATAAGTTCTATTCAGCGAATATTTCTTCAGGAAACTTAAGTCTAAGCCAGTTACATCGTAACATTCAAGTTTGTGAAATAAAATGTGGTGGTTAATATTATCAAAGGCTTTCGTAAAGTCCAAAAACACCGAACCAGCAATACGACCACGATGGAATGAATGCTTAACAAAATCAGTTAATGAAAGTAGGGCCAAAGTGGTTGAACTGCCGGGACGGAAACGAAACTGGCAAGATTTAAGAATGTAAATTTTGTTATGTAGCTGGATAACCGCTTTACAAAAAGTCTCTATCAATAATCTTGCTTAAACTAGAAAGGCTTGATATCGGACTATAACTGGTAATTACAAGTTTGTCTTCTTTTCTATTAAAAACTGGAACAATTTTAGCTCTTTTAAGAAAGTTGGGAAAACAGCCAGTTCTGAAGGTAAGGTTAGTTATATTGCTGATACTTTCAGAAATGCAACTAGCAACCAGTTTTAGATGACGGGCACTTATTTCTTCTAAACCAGTGCTGCAGTTTTTGAGGTTGCCTATTGTCAAATAAACTTCATCTGGAGTGACAGGACCGAGAAAAAAAGATTATGGTAAACGTGGCATGTGAGGTTGCGAAGTGCCACATGTATCGTTTGAGGAAAACGAGAATTAATTGCTATATCTACAGCTTGGTTTTTATGGTAACTACCACACTTTTCACTTACCGGAACCACGAAATAGGAAACTTGCGTTGAGCCCATGGGCTGTTTCGCATACTACTCAGGGTTCCCCTACGGGAAGATGGTATAATTTTATTGGATGCGACGGGGCTCCCTCCCTTGTCGTTTTTGCGCTATCCAAACGCCCACTGCGCATGCTCGGCTTGCTGAATGCCCGGTGGTGTCTTACCCTTTAATGGCTCCTGGAGCGACAGTCTTTCCAGTGTCTTCCTGGGCCGGTCCGAGATGGGCCGAGCATGCGGAGTGGGGGTGTGGACGGCGCCACAACAAGGGGGGGACATAGCCCCGACCATGAGATGCTGAGCCACAGTGTTGCCGGTGTCTTCCTGGGCCGGCGGATGGATGGACGACGGACGACGGAGCCGAGACCAAGAGGTTGCTTTGCATCTAAAAAAAAATTTTATGCGTGATGGCTCGCAGCGATGGCTTAACCGCAGCGATGGCTCAAAGGTACAGCACTCGCCTCGTATGCGGGAGGTCCAGGGTTCGAATCCTCGTACCGCCGGACACCCACCGGTTTCTTTAATGGGTACAGGCGTCCCTGGTCGAGTGCGGACCCTTGAAAGGGGATTTCACGTCTGGAAAGCTGCCTTTACCCTATCGAGGGGCCCCTGACCCTTGTCCATCTGGCGGGGCCCCCGGCCATCATGCCGCGTTGCGCCATTGCCGGGGGTGAAAGAGTCTGGCGGCTTGTCCTGCCACAGGCGGTTGCGAGTTGAGCGTCCATCGTGGCTGTGGAAGGCACCATGTGAATTCGTGTTCCTTGGTGGCGCCGGGCACCTACTGGTAAAATAGGTACAAGCGACTCCCCGGCCTGGCACTCGGCCCTTGTGTGGGACTACAACGCTTGGGAAGTTCACCCGGCTTGCACGGGAAATCGCCCTATGGAATGGGGCGGCTGCAAAAACGCAGGAACTTTTTTTTTTGTTTTCGTACCTCAGCGACACTGGCTTAATTCAAAAACTTTAAATCTCTGCACTCTGAGACTTTCGCTCTTGCCCTTTTACTTAATTTCGTTGGTCCCTCTCTCAGCTTGCATCTCTTTTCTGCCCTCCTCTCTCTTGGGCCTTTCTTCCTTTTCCCCCTCCCCTAACAGAGTAGCATGAAGGCGATTTTGTACGCCGGCTAAACACTCTGTTTTTTTAATAAAGAGCTTCTCTCTCTCTTTATGCGTGAGGCTTACTTGTAGTCCCTATTTCCAGCTGTATGCCTTTCTTTTTAACTACGGGGAAATCCTGGTCATTTACTCGCAGTGCATGCTAAGTGCACCCCTCCAAGGGGACGGGACGCCGCTTCCGCCTCCGTGTTCGGACGTCACGGCGGCAGCCTTCAGGCTAGAGGGTGTTGCATTTACGGTCTTCCGCTCCCGTCTCTCTCTCTCTCTCCCCATGATAAATGCAGTGATGTTTGGTGAACTCGATTCAGTCTTACCGCGACGACGATGATGGCGATGATGGTGCTTAGAGGCTTCCTCTTGTTAATGGGGTGGTGTTGCACAGCTACCTAACTCGTAACGCCACTGTACAGTCACCTCGCCATTCGCGTTCGCCTGGCGTTCGTGCTCGCCTCGAGTTCGCATTGCTGGCGCATCATGTTCGGACTTTTTGTTAGTGTAGTTCTTGGCGCTGGAGCCACGAGCATGCGTATAGGGTACTAGCGCCTTTGATATTTCTTGGGGTAAAATATTCTTCTTAAGACCTTTTTTTTTGCTATTACAAAAGTTACGTGCACGGTCAGCTTATGTAAAACAGTGCTAGTATCTGTTATGCATTGAAGCTTTGCCTGAAATAGCTTTAATGACTTTGTTTGTTGACCAATGTTTATAATTATAGAGTATGCTACTAGATTTATAAATATAGAAATGTTATGCGTATACAAAGACCTAATTCAAGATTTCTATTAGTTCTTGCTCAGGCGGTGGAATAAACGAATATATATATATATATAATATATATAGATATATATATATATATATATATATATATATATATATATATATATATATATATATATAGGCAGAGTTAGCGAATAAACTTTAGACGACCTTCAGGCCCTGATGGTTGCGCGCCCGCCCTGTGGGGAGCCTCCTCTAGTCCGGACAACCCTGGTCCGCGCTGGCTGCCCTGGCCCTCTCCAGCAGTCTCGCTGGACTGAGAGGTCGTTGCTGGCCAGCTGGCCTCTCTCTGCTCGTACGTTGGGGAGGATTGGGGGCGAGCGATGGGGTTTTTTTACACTTCCATACCAAGTGGTAGAGGGTGCCATGAAGGTAACAGAAATCACTGGTAGCGTAGTAGAGGGTGCGGTACATGGCATGGAGGGTAGTGGCGTCAGAATAGAATTTTGGTTGAAGTCGGCGAAGGCAGTCGCCTCGGCTCTGGATAAATTTAAATGTAGTGGCGAGAACTGCCGTCGTTCGTGGCAGTAAAGTGCGATGATGTCTGTGTATGTATAAGAGTAGCGGTCTCGAGAGAGCGAAGGGGCTGCGTGTATAAGCCTTCTTGAGAAACGGCCAGGTGGATATGAGTACGGGAAGTAGCGTTTGCGCCTCGTTTCCCTCCAATGACTCGTTTCACGGGGGTCCAGGTGATGTACATTTTCGGTATCTAGCGTACACTTTTACAGCGTTTTGAGGGCTGCGGGTATTATGCGACCTAGCACGAAGTTGCAGGAGGTGGCTAGAGATTCGGTCACTACAGTGAGATAGTCGTTTGCAGTTGTGGCGCCCATCGCGACGGAAAGATTTTCTGCTGCGTCTGTAGATGTCGTGGGAACTGTAGCAGCCGTCAGTTCTTCGCCTTTGGAGTCGGTGGGGCTCACGGCATGGGCAGCTTGTTGGTGGTTCGGAGAGGCATCCGTGTAACGAGTAAAAGGGAATGTTGAAAAGCGTTTTCTAAGGGCTCGTATTCAGGGTTCTCGCTGTGCCTTGTTATGAATGGGGGTGCATAGTTCTAGGAATGGGGGCGACTTTGATAGATTTACGGGTGGCTACACGGATACGCTCCTTCTGTTCATGTTTTGGGGGAGGCCTGTACCCGAGCCGTGTTAGTGTAAATCAGCTGGTTGGCATGAACATCAGTAGCGTAAAGTGGGAGATGCGATAAACTTCTTTCAGTTCTTCCCATGTATTATAGACACCTACCTGTAGATGTCTTCTTGTTGCTGTATTTGGAGGTAGTCCAATGGCGGCTTTGTAGCCTTGATGTATGGGGATGCTTAGTTTTTTTTCCTTCGCGGGTTTCAGGGCCGAGTACGGTTTTCTGTACGTAACCCGGGGAATGAGGACGGTGTGAATGATGCGCAAGGTGCCAGTTTCTTTTAGCCCAAATCACCGATGAGACACCTCGCAGATGAGGTGCATAAGTTGGTTGAGACTCCGTTGCAAGAGAAAGCTAGTCTGGGATACTGAGCCATGAGGCCTAGGTTGCGTATGTGTGGGAAATTGGGTACGGGCTGCTCACTAAATGTAAGTTCTGGGTCTGGTACGGGATCTTGATGTTTTTATATGTTGTGTTTTGCGCTTAAGTAGCTACATAAAATTTATCGCGCGAGGCTTTCACCGTAGCGAAGCTGCAGGATTTCATTCTACGTGAGCAGTTGAGGACACATCACAACGCATTTGTGGAAGTTTGAAATTGTTTATTTACATGTTCCGTCGTTCCATCACCCCTGCGCGAGCCAGGGATGCTGGGCGGTCACCACGAGTCACGCGCTCACAAGTCCTCGGCATTCTTTCGCTCCTTGGTATTTTAACAGTGAACCTGATTGGCAAATTGTTCGAATACGCTGCCCGCAGTTAAAAATAGCAAGAAAAGGCCGAGCGCTCGGCCAGGCGTGCCTCAAGCGCACGTTTTCCAAGCTAAGCATAACTACTGATATGCATGCCTTGAGTGCAAGTGCGTCGAGCCAAGCATACCCTCTCAGGGAAATTGGCCAACATTGGCCTCAAGGAAACAATACCGGTCCCTGTATCGGGGTAACACTTGCACGGAACAAGAAAGACACGTCATAGCGTACGCCCCTAGTTCGTTCGTCCTCGTGTCATCATACGCATGCGCTCTTTACCGTAGAAGAGCCGCGATTTGAATGTCAAACCTGCTGTAGGAGATCACTGACTCCAAATGGCCCGGCTGCGGATAGTTGGCACGGCCGAGGAAGAAGCCGCGCTTGGAGAGGCTCGGCGTGTATCGCATCCGTGCCTGCAGAGTGGCTTACGAAAGCGTCGACCAAAACGACGAGCTCACTCAGCCCTTGTTCGACATCATCACCATCAGCCTGTCTACGCCGTTTGCATGGCTAAGACCTCTCCCATTGATCTCAAATTTTCGAGGTCCTATGCTAACTACGACAAATTAAACCCCGCAAGCTTCTTCATCTCATCTGCCCACCTAACGTTCTGCCACCCCTTCCACGCTTGCCTTTTCTAGGGAGCCACTCTGTTCCCCCAATGAATAACGGTTATTTTTCCTTCGCATTACATGCCTTGCCCATGCTCAGTTCTTCTTAATTTCTGGTAATATGTCCTTAACATGCATTTGTTCTCTGACGCAGTACACTCTATTCCAGTCCTTCAACGTTACATCTATCATCTTCCGTTCCATTGCTCGCTGAGGCGTCCTCAATTTAAGTCGAAACCTTTTAATTAGCCTCCAAGTCTTTTTTCTTGAGTATCGGTAAAATGCAGCTGTTATACACTTTCGTCTTCAGGGACAGCAGTAGGCAGCCATTCCTTATCTGAGAATGCCTGTCGAATGCACTCCACCCATTCTTACCCTTCTAAGTATCTGTGCCTCGTGGTGAGATCCGGAGTCACCACTTGGCCTAAGTAGATATATTCACATACTACTTACACTCCCTCGCCACCTATCTCAACCGCTGTGGTCCCCGGAGTTTATTGAGCATTACTTTAGATTCCTGTATATTACTTTTCGGGCCAACGGTTCTACTGTGCTTGTCCAGTGCGGTAAGCATGCTTTGCCATTCGTCCCCGTAGTTAATTAGAAAAGCAATGTCATCAGCAACTCTGAGGTTACTGAGGTATTCTCCATTACCTTTACGCCTACCTGTTTCCAACGCAATGCTCTCAATAACTCCCGTAAATATGCTCTTAATACCATTGGAGAGATTGTGTCTCTTTGTCTGACTCCCTTTTTTATAGGTATTTTACAGCTATCCTTATGAAGCACGGTGGTAACTGTGGACCCATTGTAGATATCCTCTAGTATTCTAACGTAATGCTCGTCTACCTCCTGATTCCGCAATGCCTGAATGACTGCCGAGGTTTTGACCGAGTCAAATGCTTTCTCATGATCTATGAAGGCTCTCTATATAAGGGTTCAGTATACTCCGCGCACCTCTCCATCAAATGACTGATCGTTTGTGTATATACCATTGTTGAATGGCCTTTACGAAACTCTGCTTGTTCATTAGGTTGACTGAAATCTAAGGTGGCAAAATTGAGTTAGTGATTACCTTGGTAAGTAACTTGTAGACGAGTGACAGTAGGCTGATCCGCTTTCACTTTTTCGTCCTTCATGTCACCGTACTTATGAATTAGGATGATGTTCGCGTTCTTAAAAGATCCCTGTATACTCGCGGTATACCGGGATACAGGTTTGCGTGTACAGGTTCTCCAGTTTTTCCAGTGAAACTTTCCCGCCATCCTTCAAAAGATCTGCTATTATCTAATTCTCACCACCTGCTTTGCCCTTTTGCATTTCATTCAAAGCCTTGTTTACTTCTTCTGTCGTTACTGGTTGGAGGTCTATCTCCTCTGAACCACTTTTTAGTTTGGTATTATCCTGGAGGTAACGGCTACTGTACAGAGAACTCCTCGGCTACTATAACTGTGTTATCCCTATTTGTGATGACATTGCCTTGCGTGGCTTTAAATGCATGCATCTGATTTTGCCCCCATGTCTAGACGCCCCTTCACTGCTTTCAGGCTGCCTCCGTTCTTTACAGCATGCCCAACCCTCTCCATATTATACTTCCGTAGGTCAGGTGTCTTACGCTTATTTATTAACTTGGAAAACTCCGCTAGTTCTATTCTGTCAGCTGCGGTGGAGATTGCAGTGCTTTGCCATTTCCTGAATAGATCTTTCGTCTCCTGGGAAGGTTTACCGGTATCCTGCCTAGCTAGCGTAGCTCCTACTTCTACTGCACACTCCTTGATAATGCGTGTTAGATTGTCGCGGTGTTCTTAAGTCGGAAACTCTGCTGTCTAAATTTGAGCTGAATATCGGTTCAGCAGCACGATCCTGAATTCTTCAACTTTCCATCTTACGGTTTACTCATTGATCGGCTCCTTTCGTACTAGCTTGTTACGGTCCCTCCTCAAATCTTGCCTAATTCGAGATCTTACCACACAGTGGTAACTTACACCTCATCCTTCCGAGCACTTATAAATCCTGCACGACGCCAGGGTTATCGCATAGTATGAAGTGTATTTCGTTTTTATGGTCCCCATTCGGGCTCGTCCGCGTCCACTCCCGGCTCTCCCGTTTCCAGAAGAAGGTATTCGTGATGAGTAGATTCTTCTGCTCTGCGGACACGACTAATAAGCCCCCTGTGTTATTTCTACAACCCAGACCATAGTTTCCAACTGCCGTGTCTCCAGCCCGTTTCTTGCCTACTTTAGCATTGAAGTCTCCCATAACTACAGTATAGTGTTTTTTTTAGCCATTGCCGATTCCACATCTTCATAGAAGCGTTCTACTACCTGGTCGTCGTGGCTGTATGTGGGTGCGTAGCCCTGTACCACCTTAATTTTGTACCTTTTATTAAGCCTAATTACAACACCGGCTACCTTTTTGTCAGTGCTATATTATTCGTCTATTTGATAGCTATGCTTTTATTGACTGGAAATCCCACTCCCAGCTCTCTTTTGTCCACTAGACCACGGCAACATAAGACGTGTCCATTTCGCAGTAGTGTAAAGGCTTCACCTTTCCTCCCAACCTCTCTAAGCCTCTTATATCCCATTTATTGCCCTCTAATTCCTTGAACAACACCTTAGACTCGCCTCCCTAGATAATGTTCTGGTGTTAAACGTTGCCTGGTTCAGATTACAATGGCGGCCTGTCCGGATCCAGGTATTCTTAGCATCCTCTGCTGCGTCACAAGTCTGACCGCCGCTGTGGTCAGTTGCTTCGCAGCCACTGGAGACTGGGGGCAGTGGGTTAATAGGCGTATTCATGGGAGGTTGTGGCCGTTACTACACCAGGGTGGCCAATCCTGCTCTGGTGAGGGAGTGCGTTACGGGCACTGGTCGTCCGGGCCAGGCCGCACCACAAGCCTCCTTCTGCTATTCCAACAACACGCGGATTTTTTTAAATCCGGTTGGAATTGTGCAGCACCTGGTTTCGAACCACAGACTTTCTGCACGTAAGGCTGATACTCTGCCTCTACGGCACCGCTGCATACACCACCTTAAAAAATCAACAAATAGTAGAACGCAAATTCGCGAATCAACGTCACACCTATGAACTTTGGGAAGGCTTCATAAAGGTAGTATTCCACACAGCATTGATATATGACAAAAAAGCTTACCAAGAATTCCCAACTTGTATTTGGAAGCACTTGAACAACTTTCTGCCTTTTGTGAGCAACACCCCGAGCGAGTTTGTTAGAGTTCTGTCAGGCTTCGTGCTAGCCACAGTCATTTTCAGCCTGGATGTAATAGTATTGTTCATCGTTCATGGCATCCATGTTGAAATCAAACTTTGGGCTGGTCACTGTGTGCGTTATAAAGAAATGGGCCGCCATTTAACCAAGACATCTTAATAATGATGTATAAAAACGGCCTTCTTGTTTTCAGAATGGGAAGTAGCAAAATACATCTTTATGCGAAAAAGCAACAAACAAAAAGCAAAAGAAAACAATATCTGGATATTCCCATGACCTCGGAGGTTTCAATAGCAAATAAAAACTAAAATTATTCCAATATACGAACATGTTATTTTATTTACAAAAAAGGCGATCCCGAACAGCTTACAAAACATACCCATCCTACTAGTTTCTATTGTTTTGAAGTTATCTAGGAAAAGTTTACCGTATTTACACGCCTAGTGATCGCACGTTTTTTTCCAAAAATATCATGCAAATTTTGGGGTGCGTTTATTACCCGAGATAAATTTTTCGGGAGAACATTTTAGTGAAAAAAACGCAAGCAAGTTAGAGGTAAGAATTTTCACGTTAAGTCTCATGAACATAAGAAGCATAATAAATAAAAGCATAATAAAAACTCCACGGATCACCACTAGCCGCGTTACAAATTGATGCAAAATGCAGTGCTTTCATGAATTACGAAACGTGCTGGAACGAGTTTACTGCGAGGTGAGAACGGATCGACCAATAAGTGGCTGCTGCTGTCACAGTGCGCTACATGGCTGCCGACGCAGCAAGTTGAGCGCGTTTTTTAGGTGCGAAGCAACCTAAGACTTTGCTATGTCCGTCTGCCGTCCGACGGTCTCCCCCCCAACACTATAGTTAGCTACACGAGACGGCGCTACACGCAAACACGAGATTACATTCAAAACACACAAGCCGTCGTTTCACTTTGTTTTATTTAGGGTCAATCAATCACACCATCTCCACGCCGTGAATGATGCCGAGGGTGTGAAGCACTGGGACGCGACTTGTCTTGCGTGTGGCGTTTGTCATTTACAGTGGACTTACTGCACCCCAAATCATTTAATAAACTTTGAGTGCATCATCGTGCATGGACGATAGAACTCATCCACACAATACACACAGCTCACGTCCCAGTGCCCCAGTGCTTCGCACCCTCAGCATCGTTCACGGCGTGGATATGGTATGATTTTTTTCTTTGTCTTGCGAGTACATTATGTGCACTTAGTGAGAGTTTTTTCCGCATTAATATTAACTCATGCTGGCCGATATCGCTGATATCGGCAAGTGTGCAGAAATAACGTAGTCATGTCCGCTTTGAAAGAGGAGTAAACATAGGTAAGCGCGACGATCGTAAACTGGATTTCACCCACGTGCGGCATATGGCTGCGACAAGTTCAGGGTGCGGTCATTGTGCGGGAAATAAGAAAAAATCGTATTCTGACGACAAACTTCAGTGGTGCGATCATTACGCGAGTGCGATCATTATGCGAGTAAATACGGTACCTAATGAAACGACTGGATTGCTAGGCTCTGAACGACGAAGGGGAACGGCTGATTTAAGTCCCGCTCCCTGTCCGGTATTGAAAATATGCAATGAATTAGATAATTGTGAAATATTCGAGAAATACAATATAGAGCTGAATAAAAGCAATAAAAGCACTTTGGCCACAGCCACGGCATTAGTAACATTGAAACGTCGCATACATCTGCGCGGCGTTGTTCAAGTGTGCGTAGATGATATTCTCCTTCATAAATAAATAAAAACATCCTTCACAGAAAATCTGGGCGGCAATAAGACAGCACCAAACTGTATATATTCAGTCCTTTTTGGCGAAATAAATAAAACCTAAACAAAAACTATGGGTAGGCTGATCAAGGAGGAATACTTAAATTATTGTATATTTCGGAATGGCGTAGGGTTAATGAGTCCGTCCCGCCAGGGCTAATGAACAATGCTTCTACAAGTCTTCTACGATATCTGTGATGCAAGCCTAAGAATAAACAGAATTAAATTCAAGGTAAATATAACCTGTAAGATGCAGCTTTCAAAGTAAGCGATGAAATTCTATAATAAAGAAAAAAATATGATGATCTTAGAACTTTGGGAGAATTGAGAATGCTGACCCTAACCGTGAAGACTAAAGTGCAGGCATTATGGAGGGGGTCCGTAGAAATGGTGGTTGTATAGAAATTTGGCAGTGTGTTGCGTATCACTGAATGGCACGTGTCCAAGCAGTGTATGCTTGCCTTGACGAAACAGAGGCGGAAATGAGTGAAAGTAAGCAGGGAGAAAATATAGTTGGGTTTGCCTAGCAGGCCAAGTGAGAAATATCAAGAGTGACATTTCATATAGGTCGCCAGTGGCAATACGTATATGCCGTCGAGAAAGGATTCACAAATAAAATCTAGCACTCTTTCGCTGTCGGTATATTCTTTCTTGCTCATTGGATTGAAACCCGCCGGTTGCCTTAAAGCTGTGCAAGATTATCAAAGCCAGTAATTGAAATACTTGATTTCAGAGCTTGTTGATTGTTTAATATAATACAGTTGTCTACAAAAGAAGTTCAGAAAGATGAAGAATGACGGGTGAACAGCTAACAAATTTTTTTACGACAATACTGAAGAATATGTTGCGCTTTGCTCTCTCTTGACAAAAATTGCCCTTTCCAAATAAAATATTTATTATCGGCACTATGTTTGTGCCCTTGCGAGCCCTATATACCTGGAATGCATAGCTCCTAATTAATAGCCAAGTTATTCGGTTCTCATTGCGGAATAGTGCAACAGCAACTAACATGTGTTGAGAGAAGAAAATTTTAGGGGCGACTTTTGAAAAAAAACTACGCAAGAAAAAGTCTTGCGGAAAGTTATTGGTCCACTCTTAACGTAAACACACGTACGTCAAGCCTGAAAACCTTACAAAGAGAACGAACATATCAGAAATACAAATTGCTACCACAAAGCTATTTCAGCGAAGAGGTCGTAATTCGGGGACTTGTATTGGGTGCACACGTACTTGAGAGGCGGTGATGTTGCTGGTTTTAACAAAAGTCTTCAGAAATCTTTTGAATGAGCACGAAGCCATATACAGCTAACAACACTAGCAGCGTTGGCACTGCGCCTGCTTCGAGACTGGGGTATGAGATGGCAAAGTACCATCTCACGTTTGTGTAACGCTATCATTACAATTGTCTACTTGTTTTCCGGAATATATGTGCTGTTGCTCTTGATTCTAGTGTTTGTATTACGTGGGTGTAATGAACGGTTAATTTCTCCGATTTCAGGGTTACCATACCTACCACTGCCTTGAAAAAACACGTGGTTATTTGATAAGCTGCATCGACGACGTATTCGACACAGCTTCTTCAGCTTTACCGGGAAAACTACAAGTGAATAATTTAAAATCTGTGAGTGCGTAGAAAAGGCTTCAGAAGGAGCAAATTCATAACAACATGATGCTGTTACTAGTTTTCTGCATGCTCGCATTTGGACACTTTTTTACCGAAGCGGACGACTCTGATCCGGAAGCACTACAACCGTTTCCATTGGTCGACATACGGGAGGTATGTGTGGCATAGCTTATAACTGAAATAGCTTATATCTACAACTTCACTGGTTATTTGTTCACACCTATGTGCCATACCGTTTACCAGTAAACACGTAGGCAATTGGATGGAAATATGTTTAATGTGAAATGTTTGTGCGAAAAAAATGTCTCTTGCAACTTCCCTAGGAGTTTTTTTTATAGGTATACGAAAGAAAGGAGACTGTATGAGAAAAGATAGACTAAAGAATGAAGTCAAAATTTATATCGTAAATAAGTTGTAAGAGGAAAATGTGTCGCTATAAGCTAATAGAAATTAGAGATTGTGAAAAACCGGTGTTGCGCATTCAGAAACAATTTCTTGCTTGGCCGCAGTTAACCCAAGGTAATTAGAATTATTACCATGGTTGTGCGCTTTGTCTATTAAGGTCACTTTGTGCGATTCGTTCATTTTATATTCCAACTTGCCTAGTTGTGTGATCACCCTATGCAGACCCAATTTTTTTACAGCACCTTAAATGTTGCTCGTACAGCTAGTATACCACAGATTTAGTATACCACAGCGAAAAATTAGAACTACATTTGAAATGCATTCGAAAGCTTTGGCCTTCCCAATAAGCACAACAATAAATATTCGAGGTTTCTTGTGGTGAAATTATCTCTACTTTTAAACATCTTCAATATTTCCCGACGCAGTATATGGCTATGTTGAATAAAAAAACTGATGCAAATGAATGAATATTTGAGACCAAATAAGGAAAACAAAACTGCCGGTTAGAGGCTACAAATGTTGGTAAATTTCTCAAAACACATGATAGAATTTCAGTGTTGCTACGCGAACTACGGACAATCATTCTTTCTGTTCATATACTAAATGACAGGTATATCATAAACGTCGTTCACTTACGGCTTCAGAGGCACTTGCCCTGTCATTAATGAGTAGCATTCTTTGCCGAGTACCCCCAAAGTGAGAACCGTGAAACGCCCCGCATTTCCACAAAAATGCAGATATCCGGAAGTTAAACATGTAATCGCTAAATGGCGTAAATGGCGGTAACTCGTCGCCCCAAAGTTCAAAAAACTAACAAATAGAAAAATAACAAAAAAAAAACGAAAAATGGTGAAACGTACAACGCAAGGCACTTCCGCAATCACGCAGATTCCGTGGAAGTCCTACCTGTAATCGCAGTATTGGCGCAAATGGTCGAACGAAATTTTGAAAATTAGGAAAAGATGCAAACTATAAAACAATTGCTGCAAATGGCGAACCGTGTAATGGCCTGCGTTTCTACAATAATGCAGAGTGTGGAAAAGTTTCTAACGTAATCGTTAATTGGTCGGACGAAATTTTGAAAAACTGAAAACTAGGAAAACTGTTTTAAAAATACGGAAAATGTCAAAACGTATACCGCATGCCATTTCCACAATAATACACATTTCCCACCTATAATCCACCTGTTCCAGCTGTAATCGTTATAATAGCGTAAATGGACACAATTGGTCGAACAAACTGAAAAAATCAAAAAATAAAAAAGATAAAACGATTACGGAAAATGGCGAACCATGTAATGCCCTGCATTTCCACAATGATGAAGATTTCGCAGAAGTTGCAAAAGCAATCGTTGTAATAATGAAAATGGAGATAATTGGTCGGACGAAATTTTCAAAAACTACGAAATGATTAAACGGAGAATCAAAACACCGACCGAAAAATATATTTCATAAAATTTATTTTATTTAAGCTTTCGTTAAATTGTATTTCACAAAATATATTTTTCGGTCGGTGTTTTTATTCTCCTTTGAATCATGACCCACCCCGACCAGGCGGGATTCCGTCCAAATCATAGATTTCAAAACTAAGAAATAAATAAAATATTAAAAAATACCGAGAATATCAAAACGTATACCGCATTCCATTTCCACTATAATGCAGATTTTAAGAAAGTTCCACATGTAATCATTATAATAGTGTAAAGGACATGATTAGTCAAAAGAAATTTTGAAAAAATAGAAAGATAAGAAAAATACAAAATAAATACGGAAAATGGCCAACCTTGTAACGCTCTGCATTTCCACACTAATGAAGATTTCTGAAACGTTCTGAGTGTAGCCGTGGTAATGCTGTAAATAGAGATAATTGGTGGGACAAAATTCTGAAAAATTAAACATAGGATAAATATTTAAAAATACGGAAAATGTGAAAGGTATACCGGGTGCCATTTCTACAAAATGCAGATTTCGCGAAGGTTCCACCTGTAATCGTTAAGTTAAATAGCATAAACGGGCATAACTGGTGGAACGAAATTTTGAGAATATAAAAAAATAGGCAAAATTTCAAATAAAAACGGAAATGGCGAATCGTGCAACCTCCTGAATTTCCACAATAATGCACATTTCAGAAAAGTTCTATATTTAATTGTTGTAATAACGTAAATGGAGATAATTTGTCGGACGAAGTTTCGAAAAACCAAAAAATAAGAAAAAAATTTAAAATGTATGCCGAAAATAGTGACCCGTGTAACGCCCTGCATTTCCAAAATAATAAAGATTTCGCGAAATTTTCACCTGTAATTTTTATAATAACGTAATTGAAGGTAATTGGTCAGCCAGGATTAAGAAAAAAATTACACCATCTTCCCGTGGGGAACCCTGATGAGGATGCGAAGCATCGTGGCGGTTCAGTGTGGTTCCATTGTGTTGCCGTTATGTTGAGTGATCTGGATTTTACTCGCGCCATAGGGAATTCCGCGTCCGGGTGCACACCGGTGGCAAAGGCACGCAAGTACTGTTGTGTTACGGTGAGTAGGCGGTGGTTCTCGAGGCGCCCAAATTCGTCCATCATGTTCTTGTCGATGTTGTCTCTGTGGTAGAATCGGTAGTCTCCGTCAGCGTTGGTGAGGTAAAGGTTGTTGACATTGGTGCACCGGCTGAGAGCAATGTACACGCCCTCCTCTTCACAGCTTTGTCTTCTCCTTCTTCTTCTTCGGCGGTTCCCTACGGGAAGATGACGACAGTGGTTGAACGCGAAGCTATCTCGTGATGGATTCTTTGGTTGGCCAATCCCTAGGGGCATCCTGCCACAACCAGCATCAGAAGCGCTGCGGACGGGGCTGGGTGAGATGCGAGGCACGTGGCGCTTCCCGCCACAGCTTTCCCACGGGAAATTCAACATCCTCCTCCAAAGTTTTCAGTTCGTCGTTTCCGTTGACATTCAGCTTCGCGTGCCTTCGTTGTATCAGTAGCTTCTTGACGTGGTTTGAATGAGTCAAGGACATAAGGCGCGTTCGTAGCACTTGCTCCTGTACCGGGATACCGTACTTATCCCGAAAAGTGACAACGGAGGAAAAGTTGAAAAGCGCGGATGGCTACAGGCCGATATCTCTGTGTAACGTGGATTACAAGATATTCGCGAAGGTTGCTGGCACGCAGGTTACAGGTTTAATCACAAATCTGATAGGTTCGCACCAGACTTGCGGTATTCAGGGGCGGAGCATTCAGACCAACATCCATATTGCTCGTTCAGTACTGGAGTGCGTATCCGATGGTGCTGGGCAGGTTGCGCTCCTTCAAATTGATCTTGCCAAAGCATTTGACAGGGTTAGCCATCCTTTCCTTTTTGCAGTTCTGGAGTCAGCTGGGCTTGGGGAAGCTTGTATAAAGGCATATCTCTCTGTTATAAAAGTTGTACGACCCGGTTGATTTATAAATCGCGAACTCTCTAGACCTATTCCCATTAGATCTTCCGTACGGCAAGGTTGCCCGTTTGTCACCCCCTTTTATTAGGTTTGTACCTTGAGCCCGTGTGCATTAGTATTCTCCAAAGCAGTGACATTCATGGTTTCTCACTGGAAAACTATGAAGTCAAAATTTTAGCCTATGCAGATGACCTTGCCTTTTTTGTACGGACAAGAAAAGTGTATTGGAGGTAATGATGCTGACACAGCGGTTTTGCGATGTAAGTGGTGCTAAGGTGAACCTTGAAAAATCAAGAGGTTTTTGGAAGGGCTGGTGGGGTACGCAAGCCACGTCAATATGGAGGCATAACATGGGACTCTGAAACAATACAGTACCTTGGGGTTCCTCTACATCAGATTCGGAACAGTGGACCTCATTGGTCTTCTGCACTTACTGTAGTGAAGCGTAAAACGCAGGCATGGATGGGGCGGGAGCTGTTTATATTTCCGCGTGCAGAACTGTATAATGTATTTCTTGTCTCCAAACTTGTTTATGTTCTGCAGGTCCTTAGTTGCGCACCAAAAAACGTTCAAGCATTTCACAGAGTGTTGGCTACCTTCGTATGGCGATCCAATTGGGAGCCCATGCGCCCGCGATAACCTCTTCCTCCCGTTGAGGTCTGGTGGTGTTGGATTGGTTGCATTTGTTTAGTACACCAGCTCGTTTCGCGGTTCTTTTTTATCAAAACGGCTGATCATCCGTTTTTAAAAGTTTTTATTCAGCATAAATTTAGGGCTCATTTGCCTTTTTTATTTGCTCCAACTCACCCCGCCAATCCTAGGCCGCTTTGGCGCTTTCTGAAAGAGGTTGCTGACACTTTCAAGTTTCTTATTGTTCTTTTTTCTCTCGAGTATTTGCACGGTCTCTCAAGGAAAGAATTGACGGGCATTTTAATTGAAGGTTTATTTCCAGTGCCCATTTACCGTCAACCATATCTGATGTTTTTTAATGACAGTGTGTTGAAGCGCGTCAAGAAAATGTTGCATCCAAGCGGCTGCAAAAACTTTCTTTTTTAAGTTGCACACATCAACGCTTGCCTGTTAAAACATGGCTGTATAGTAAAGGTGTATATGTGCATTGGTCTGTTAACTGTCGCTTGTGTAACCAGCCGGAGACAATTGATCACTGCTTTGTTTTATGTCGGGGATGCTGGGTTTTTTTTTTTGGATGTTCTGCGCGGACTCTTAAAAGGACATAGACCTCACCCCTTACAGTATACGATTCCTTCCAGTGATGAAGAACTGTCCGTGCCATATGACCTTTTCGTGCTGATAGGATTGTTTAGCCTATGGAAGTGTCGCATGATTGAGCGCCATGCCGAGGAACTTCGTGGAACTAAGTCAATTTTTCGCGAACAATGTGCGCTTGTGTACAGTCTCTGTGCGGCGCAATCGCAGCCGCCGGACTGGTTGCATCTTCGTGAAGCGGGTGTGTGCTTGCCTGACTTTTAAAATGTATAAGTGAATGTACCGTTATTGTAGTTAGGGTGGGACTTTAAAGCTACTTCGGGCTAGTTTCGCATGCAATAAAGAAAAAAACGCGGATTTGTAGCGTAGTGGGAAGAGCACCGCGTACCTCCCGTTGCGGCCAGAGAGTCGCGGGATCGAAACCGGACGCCACTAACTATTTCTTTTTGTTAAGGTGTAGTATCGCGCAGCTGCGGGTGTAAGGAGAAGAGTTGCGCATGCGCGGTGTGAATGCGGACGCCGACGCGGGACATGCCGAGACCACAAGATGCTCCGCATCTAAAACCAAAAACAAATGCTGGAAAGAACTCACAATAAAGACAGTCGGCATAAGAATGCCACGCATTTGTAGATAATTCTCTGAAGTTCTGCGCAATTTTTTTAATTGTGCTACTATAGTTGCTGGTCTGTCGCAGCTTACTCAAAGGAATCTGTTTTTAATGAATAAAACCGAGCAAACAACGCACCGGCTGAAAGCAGCGCACCCTAGCTTTTCTCACCCTGTTTGGGTACCTGAAATGTTTAGGAAAAGAACTTCTTACTTCCTTTTTTACCTAAACATTTGTTGCGCTGTTGTTCTG
Organism: Haemaphysalis longicornis; assembly: GCA_013339765.2. Classification (NCBI taxonomy): domain Eukaryota; kingdom Metazoa; phylum Arthropoda; class Arachnida; order Ixodida; family Ixodidae; genus Haemaphysalis; species Haemaphysalis longicornis. The sequence goes on along the minus strand of CM023451.1, from coordinate 206,512,520 downwards.
TCAGGAGACGTCTTTTTGGCATCTCCAAACTGCGTACAGCACTTTGCATATCCAGATGGCGTGTTCACCAAAGCGTGCAGAAGAGCAAAGCGAACGCTGGAGCGGAATCAGGCAATGCGTTTTTTAAAGCAAAGGCTTCCTTAGTTAGACCACTGGCGGCCTGTCAGAAGACTAAGGCATTTAACCAAAAAGCGTTTGGTCGACTGAAATGCTCTGATAAGATCTTGGCACACGGTGCGTGGGAGACAACGAACTTTTATTGTGTGAGAACGGTTACATTATAATCGCAAAAAAGGAATGGTTTTACATAACGCCACACATGCATCCATCATGAAGGAGGAGTACAATGGTATACCTTTATCTCATGAACGATGTATCGGTGTACCGTTCGTAGAGGCGTTTACACAGTGCGCCATACAAGGTCGCATGGGCTCATCCGTCATTTGCGATTTGGGTTTTTGAAGGATGGTAGTTCGATTAGATGGAATTTCAGCGAAGGTTGGGCGCTATTTTAACAAAGGCTTTGACGTACGTTTGACGCAATTTTCATGTAAGAGCTTTCGCGCTTCTCTCAACTTTCTTAAGGAAGGGGTGGTAAACTTTGTACTTCTAAGGTTATAGAAGCAGTTGTCCTCACTTCGAAAGGGAGAAAACGGTTATTACGTATAAAAAAGCTTGTAAACAGCGACTTGTTTTGAGAAAATCTCCCAGAATATACGTGGTCAGCAATTCGACGGCACTGCGGCCAGGGTGAGCTGTTTTTAGGGCGAGATGATGGCTTCTACGGAACGCTTTTCCAGCATTAAAGTTCACCGGACAGCAGACCAGGATAATTAGGAAATACTGCAGCAGAAATACACTGGCAGAAAGGGAATGACAGCGCTTGCGCGCTTGGATGTGTGGGTAATATTTTGGAAACTACCTTTCGAGTACCTTGTACTTAGCAATCAAGTAGCTCGAGCAATAACTATATTACACCCACGTCGCATCGGTCTGCAGTTCATATCTGCGTCTACAGCCCGCCAGACTCTCAGAGTAGCGGATATGCTCTCATGCCTACATCTCTGCGTGGTACCAGCCCATAAGAACCAAGTGTCAAAAAACATCCTGTGCTGTCGAGTACTTGGCCCGTGATCGGTATGTCCTAGAGATTCCTGAGCATTCACTGTGACACGCCACCACATCCGGCGCATGAACCTCAGATATTGGCCACATCCCAGTTACCACTTTAAAAGCCTGTCAGCTCGAGTATGTTCTACTTCTCAGCTAACGGTTTGCCATCCCTTATCTTATCCCCTTATCTTATCTTTATTTATTACAAAAATTGAAGCCGCACAATAAGCGCTCCGTTTTTAACGCAAAGCTTTCTACCTCTACCAGCCAACGGTTCTTTCGTGGCGTGCGGGACAAGAAACTCCCAACGCGGCTGACGACGCGGAGGGCGCTTTTCACTCACGGAGCAGAGTGCATATGGTGCAGCAATAGGGCGCTATTACACATTCCCCGTGCTCACCCCGGCGTGCGTGTCGGTGGGAGCCTTGCGTCGGCTTTCGCGTCTGCTTTAGCGACGGTGTTGGGCCTGTTTTTTTGGGTGCAGCTTCTCGTCCATTGCGCACTTACTTCGCACGGCTTCAGTAACTGGTTCGGAAACACCTCAGGGGTAACCACGACCCGACGGAACTAAGTGGTCGTACGGGAAAGATACGTAAAGGACTGGTTTGCAGGTCTAAATCACAAAATGTAGATACCATTTACAGACATCTGGCTGCTAGAGAAACGCCATTTTTCGCGCACTGCTTAACATGAATAAGACTGCGAATACCAATTCGGTTGTGCTTTAACTGGTATTACAACAGACAAATGGAGCAACTCGTTCTGATAAATAACGAATATAAAAGTTTCGTACGCTTTATCACAATTCTCAATCGTATGAAACTATTGAGTTTAAATCTGTTTAAATGGGAATCACAAAGCTCGCATGCCTGATGGTTTCGATATCTGCGCTTGTGTCGCGCGGTGGTGTAGCCCCGAGCTAGCACATCAAGATGGCTCGATTCCGCTGTCTCACCCTTGGAAAGACGCTTCTGTCGGTTTTCTTTCTCCCGACTCAGGGCTGGGCTACAGAGGCGCGTCCGCTGCTCTGACCCGGCCGTGGCCGACGCTGGCTGCTGCGTTTGAAATTCCGCTCCCGCGAATTCCAAGTAACGCCTGGCAGAATATTTCGTTTCACTCTTTGTACATCCACGTGTGAATTTCCGCTGTCTCACCCTTCGAATGACGCTCCTCGCCATTTTCTTTCTTCCGACGCACTGCCGGACTACAGTGGCGGCGTCCGCCGCCCGAGCCCGGCCATGGCCGACGCTCCTGCGTTCGGGACGGCGCCCTCGCGGAACCCGGTTCGCGACTGGCAGAATGTCTGGTTTCACTCTTTCTAGATCCCCGTGTGTGAATTCAAGTGACATCACTTGGGCTATTGTTGTGGGTGGCGTTCACAGCTTTGCTTTCCAATCACCTTCACAGAGCGGATTGGAGCCATTTTTTTTACTTGGCCACCCTGGTTGTGCACTTCCGGGCTGCAGCCGAGCCACGGGGCGGGTTGCAACAGTGGCGACAAAGATTTCAGCAAAGAACGATGCCCACCTGCGTCGTGAGGGCGGGGAAGTACCGGCCCCAGCGACAGTCATAAGGTACTGCCTCCTGTTACTCAATGACGAAACAGATGAGTGCAAAGCGTAACTCTTAAACATTGATGCATATTTTGAAGTGAGTGAGGCCACTGACGATGCCAGGAGAAGAGGCCTGTTCGTCTACGCGCTTGAATCGAGAAGGATCGATGTGCTATGCCCCAAAGCTGCATCGCAGCAGCCAAACGCCCCTATGTACGATGTGGTCGTTAAGGTTTTAGTGGAGTATTATTATACCCACGGCTAAACAAAATTGCGGAATGCTTCAGAATTTTCCACCGAATCCAGTCACACGGAAAGCCTGTACATGTATTCATTTTGAAAATAGGACGCTGAGAGCAACACCGCAATGTGTCGTTCATGCTGAAAAGGAGGGTAATGGGGCGTATCGCACGCGGGGTACGTTGAAGGAATCAGCAAAAGCAGCCGCTTAAAAAAACCTGATTTGACATTACAAAAAGAAGAGGCAGTTGCATTGGTGGCATAAAGTGCAGACGCAGATGTACAGAACCCATTTTCTCAAACGGGAAATGAAGAAGTCCCGTTGTGTGTTGGGAGGACAGAATAAACAGGGCATCAGAAAGCCATGCGAGTGCTGTAAAATCCGTGATCAAACTTTCGGCCTGCTCAGTGCGCGAGAGGCCATGTTACACCTGTGGAAGGCAAGCGAACGTGGCACAAACATGGGTAAGGATTTACAGCACGCTAAATGAAAGAGCACAAGCCGACGACATAGATAACAGCGCGTCCCAACTTTTATCCAGACTGAAAAATTCGTTGGTGCCACCCCTACAGGAACGGTTCATGTGGAAGTGCGTAAAGCTGAATAGAATGTCGATACTCGCTTACTTGGATGCGTCTATTCTAGAGCAACCTGCAAGGCCCGCCGTCATCAATGGCCGAAACGGCAGGAACCGAAGGTAAAGCTTGCGTGCCATTTAGGCAGGCTACAAGTGCCTGCAGGGATTTCAATGGATGTCTGCCACAAATAAGCTTGGGTTGATTGCAACTCTTTGTCTTGCACTACGAATTTCCTCTTCTGGAGATCGTGATTTGTTGCAGAACCTACAAGAGAAGGCCGCAGGGGTACTACGCGCAGCAGTACGACCACTATACTCACGCCCTGTGTTTCCGTCCGTCAGTGCCTGCTGCGCTGTAACACCAGTAACACTACGCTGACCTCGGCACGGAGGGCGTAAGATATCAAGAATGGCCGACCTCTGGTCCTTCACATTCGTCGTGGAGCAACCCTAAAATTCTTCAGCGCAAGACAAGCACCCTACGCCCTTTTTTATAAGGTTTTAGAGACATTATGTTAACTCGTTGTAGATGGGAGTATTTCTCTGCTCAACCATTCGGAGTGAGCCCCACACATTGTTCAAGTGTTAAAAAGGCGGTACAGTTCGCATTTGTGCAGACTTCAAAATAAAGTTGAATTAGTGTCAGCTGGGAAACCCCCACCACATCTCATCGAGGATATTTTTACACAATTAGGTGAGGAACAGCCGTTCAGCATTCTAGATTTGCGGGGCGCCCACAACCAGATTGCACTGGTCTAGGAGACTCAAATTGGCCGTGATGAACCACCAGATGGGAATCTGGCTTCAACCGCCTGCCGATTGATATCGCGTCAGCACCGCCGATATTTCAAAGCGGATTCAAACAATTATTTCGGCCTTGCCTGGGGTACAGGCGTACCTATTAAACGTGCTGATAGCGGGAGAGGGTGACAGCAAAACTAAAATCTTGTGGCTGTGCTCGAGCGCTTTCGGGAACATTCACTTAAGATTCCTGTTGATAGGGGCCCCGCTTTTGAGCTGTCAGTTACGTATCCAGATCAGCGGATACACGCGAAAATAATGTGGGTGCGATCAGGCTAGCCCCCTCCCGCCAAAACGTCAGCGAGCTGCGCTCATTTTTGGGCGTGATAACCTTTTAATGGAAGTTTATGCCCGACTTGACTACTATTTTGGCAACGTCGTACAAACTGCTGAAATCGGCGCTAAGTGTACGTGGAGAGCGAAATAAAGAAAGCCTTCATGCAGCGCAGAATGCTTTATGCAAGGCACCGGTCCTGGCACTTTTTGATCCGAACCATGAGCTTTTGAGGAGTGATGTATCTCCCTACGGAGTTGGTTCTGCACTTTTTTATCTCATAGAAGGCAAGAAGCGACCGGTACGGTTTCGATCAAGAACTCTAACAGCTGCAAAAAAGCGCTTCCACATCCAGCTCGAGGCGTTGTAATTGGTGCTTGGTGTTACCCGATTTCGGGCCTACCTTTTGCGGCGACAGTCCACTCTTGTTACTAGTACCCAGCCTTTGCTGGGCCTTCTTAGTCCCGACCGTAAGAACCCTGTCATGGCGGCAGCCATGAACCAAAGAAGGGCCCTACTGCTTGTTTAGTTGAAGCATAAACTGCAGCCGATTACCCCAACCACCTGAATAGGGGCTGCAAAACACCGAGGTTGCGCCCGGTACGTGCTTGTAGTGGACCATTGGGGCGAGCCTGCGGTGCCAATGAAAGAGCTCGGAGCCCTCACACAGTGAGACGCCCTAATCTCAAGTGGGCGCAGGTACGTCAGCGAGGGCTGGCAGCAACGCAATGCTGAAAAACGCACACAGATGCGGCAGTATTACAAAGGGCGACAAGACTTGTCCGTACACAAACTTATTGCATTGCGCACATAATGTTGTGTTTCCGGCAAAAGCAACACGGGGCACATCAAAACGTTTTCGCAATGACGAAGTTGCACTGTCATATTTTGGTGGCCTAGCTTGGACGACATGTAGCGCTTAGCTGCTGTGTGTACGAATTGCGTACAAGCGTTGTCCATACCGAAAATCTAGCCAGACACAGAGAAAAGATGGTCTCTACGCAATGCCGACATCGCGGGACCATTTTATAACAAGATCGTGATTGCTGTCGTGGACTCTAGGAGTAAATGATTGAGGCCATTCCCAATCAGAATCAACAAAGTGTTTTATCTGTTTATTGTTATGTACGTAAGTGACAATGCAGTAGGAGTTCCCCGAAACAAGTGCTGAAGTAGAGCCACTGTATGTAATCAGACAAACCATCGTAATGGAAGTATTGGCAGAACAAAAAAAAAGCAAACAGTTGGGGGAAAAAGCATATGGGGAAAAGAAAGTGGGGAAAAAGCGAACACTTGGATATTACAAATAAAAATCGCGTATATAGTTACAGCTTCAGAAAAAATAAAGCACGACCTTTTTCTACATTGACGACTAAGAAATTTTGATCCTCAAGGAGGCTATCGCATGCCCGCTGGTTGTGCACAAGCGCCACCGACAATGCGATATTCTGACTACGTGATCTTCTCGCACTAAAAGACGAGGGAATAGAGGAAACCTGCATACGACTTCTCGAAGACACGTCTATAGAATGCACGGGCAAGGTAAGCGATAAATTCACGATCCGAAATCCCAAAGAGAGCAAGATATCATCTCGCCAAAGCTATTCGCAGCGTGTCTGGTGGGGATATTCAAGGGTAAACGACGAGTACTTCAGCCATTTGAGATTTGCGGATGACATAGTATAATTCAGCGAGGCTGGAGAACACCTCCAAGAAAAGCTTGAGGAACTATAATCAGAAAGCTATAGGCTGTGGGGCTGAACATAAATATGAATACATGTAAATTAGGAAGCAATAAGCATGCAAAAGACGCCCTCTTCAGCTTAGGGAACGGGACGCTCGAAGAAGTAGCAAAATATAGCTACCTCGGACGGATGGTTTATGCTGGCCCCAACCAGGAGATAGAAATCCGCCGCATAATAGGTATGGGATTAGGATCACTCTGCAAGCACCCCCAAATATTGAAAAATAAGCTACGTCTGTCACTCAACAAAAACATCCACAACGAGTGCATGCTGCAGGTGTTGACATAAGGAGCTGAAACTTCAAGCCCCACGAAGCAAGTGGAAAGCAAACCTGAGGTCGGCTCAACGGTTTATGGAACGATTATTGTTACGTTTAGCACTCACGGACAAGAAACATGGTACCTGTATAACATAGCAAACTGTAATTGACGAAGTCGTTGTTCAAATAAAGAAAAAGAAATGGACTTGGTCAGGCCATGTAGTGCTGTAAGGACGTGATCCTGGGGATTGACGTCCTTCAGAAGCACGATGCTGTGATAAACATCCCTGAAAAGTTCGTCAGTTTCTCGAGGAAGGAGGCAACCCCGGAAAGTCGCGAGAAACGCGTTCCTCTGCGCACCATCGGCGACACTAGCGTGCCCCCACTGTCATGCGTGCTCATTTGCATTAAGCGTGACAACATCTCCAGTGGTGACGGAATCACGGAAGGTGTCGGCCCGCTTCTACTTCACCATGGAATAGCTTCGCGTTGGAATTCTTCACTATTATGCGCGGTCTTACACAGGTTCTGCACATGAATTAATCAAACCAGCGTCGGGAAATCGCCAAAGGTACTACCATGGCAGTCTTTGAGGACACACCCTACACAACGGATTGCTTTCTGCTTTAGAGCGACCCGACTCCCAAGGCGACGAGCAAGCTTTCACTTGACGTTAACTCGCGCTTACCGCAAAATAACCGAGCAAAGCTCCTGGAACTGTTGCACAGCTTCACCGACTGCTTCTCACCAACGTCACGCGTCCGACAAACTCAGCTCACCAAACACCGCATCAGCATGAACGAATCTGAGCGACCCGTTTACCAACAGCCCTACCGCGTGTCAGCAAAGGAGCATGAGGCCATACTGCGGCAGATGCAGGAGATGCTCGCTGATGACGTCATTCAGCCTTCGCAAAGTCCCTGGGCGTCGCCAGTCGTTCTGGTGAAAAAAAGATGGCACCTTGCGATTCTGCGTCGAATATCGGAAACTCAATTAGGTGGTGAAAAATGACCTATATCCGTCGCCTCGGAGCGATGACTCCCTTGACCGCCTGCGGCACGCTCATTACTTTTCGTCCAGGAATTTGAAAAGCGGTTATTGGCAAGTAGAGGTCGACGAGCGTGGTCGTGAGAAGACCGCCTTCGTACCTCCAGATGGACTGCACGAGTTTAAGGTTCTTCCTTTTCGCTTGTACTCCGCTCCCGCAACTCTTCAACGTATGATGGACACTGTTCTATCTATCCTGAAGTGGCAAACGTGTCTTGTGTACCTAGATGACGTCGTCGTGTTCTCAAATACATTCGAGGAACACCTCGTGCAACTGCCATCCGTCCTCCAAGCCATACGAAGCGGTTCGCTCATACTCAAGCTAGGAAAGTGTCACTTCGGCTAGTGTCACTTGGATACCGGTTCGACGTCGCGGATTATTGACAAAACTTCTGGGCCGTACAAGCTATTTCGCGAACTTAGCGAAGTAACTTACCAGGTGGTCCCCCAGAATTCTTTTGTTGCCGGTCGTCGTCGATCTCGACCTGAGGCGGTCCATGTAGTGAGTTTGAAACCATGCGTTTCGCGCTAAGCTGACTTCACTACCATTCTGGCTTCGGACCATGTTGACAGTGATCCTCTTCAGCATCGGGATGATCATATTCCGGCAGAGGGCAAGTGTTACCTGTGTAATCAGCGACAGAGCGCAGACGGCGCCGACGCAGCCTTCTGTGTTGGCCACGCGAATTGTCCGGAGCCGGTGTTCACCATTCTGGCATGTCTCCATCATCCTCATCATCAACACGGAGATCACAAGCATCATCATCACCGTCTAAGCCGTGAAGAAGACAAGGACGTGCCCTTTCGTGAGCGCGTGTTCTTGGTGTGACTGCTAGCAGGCATCAGGCACAAGTTTTTTAAAATACATCCTGTTTTCCGCTGTTGTACTGGCTTTGATTGATTGTTTGATCGTGACAATATACATTTTCGCACGCGGCATTTTCTTAGGCTTTCTAAAGCGTGCTAAAGTGATTCCTGTTTCAAGAAAGGGGATAAGTACCCAAGTAAACTAATCGCAAGTATACTAATCGCTATGTGTATTACTAAACAACTAAATAATAATGTAAATTCAACATTTTTATGTCATGCTAATTTGTTTTATTTCTGGAAGTTCCACTAATCTTGAACTTTTCTCTCAAACTGATTTTAGTAAAAATTTTTGGACTTTTGTAGCACCCGTTCTTTTAGATTGTACTAAACCTTTGGAACTATTAATCTCTATATTTTCCCCCAAACTTGAATCGCATGGTTTAGCCGAACCAGTTGAAATTTACTAAAAATATTTTATAAACAGAGAACGTAATGCTTGTGTTAATAATACGTGTTCTGAGACTAAACTGAATAATGAAGCCGTGACACAAGATTATGTATTAGGTGCTTTACTATTTATCAACTACTATAATGAACTCGCTGACTCTATTTATGTCTCACACTATATACTATACGCTGACGACATCACAAAATCATCGGCTGATAAATCTTTGTTCAATCTTACGTCTATCATGGATATTCTTTTGAATAAACTAACTAAACAATGCCTCATCAACCACCTATAATCAGTTCACCAAAAACTAAAGTCGAGATTTTTAGACGATACCACAAGTGCGTATCATATGTCCCCAGAATGTGACTTTGTTGAAACACCATAACCCCATGTTACAGTGTCCTCCTTTTTCTTGGAGTGTTCATCGACCCGCATCTGAAATTTCGTAAACAGTTTCGTCACATTAGAAAACAGACGACTTTTGGCATTCAAGCACTCATAAAATCTGGCGGATGTTTTTTCGTCCCAAGCCGTTCTGTCTATTTATTTTGCTTTCGTAGATACTGATACTACGTGTGGTACTGTTGGAATGAGTAAAAGTATTACTGTCATCGAGCACCGTAACAACGAACTCAAAATCAGGATATACGCAACTTTACCAAGAGCTCATTCCGTGCTAACGCTTGTGTTTTGCTTCAAAAGCATGTCTTATAGGTTCAAAATTTATTCAAACGTAGGCACTTTGCTGTTTCAACTAGGTTTAATTAATTTATCGTCCAAATTTATTGACAGACACCTGTTGCAAAATACCTAGTCGACCAAATTCGCTGCCAACGAAAATGACTTATTATTCCCCTCCTAATAACAATGGTTGAATGAAATCTTAAGCTATTGCATTGTGGAACAGTCTTTCGGCATAACTAAAATCTTCATCACAATTCTATTGTCTCAATCATCATCATGACCATTATCAATATCCGCCAACTCAGTTCCACTGCAGGACGAAGGCCTCTCCCACTTTCCTCAAATGGTTCCTGTCCGGCGCTGCTCGAGTCCAGAGTTTACCCACGATGTTCCGTATTTCGTCCCTCCATCGTGTTATTATCCTTCCTCCCCTTCTATACCTATCTCTTTGTATCCACTATTTTACCTTAATTTCCCCCCGGTAGTCAGTTCACCTCACTACTTTGCCAGCTCACGTCCATTTATTTTTTTTTTTTGAACTATCACATCGTCAACTGTAGTGGTTCTATAATCCACGTTGCGCATTTGTTGTCATTGAGTGTTATACCTAAGCTGAATCGTTCCATGGTCCCTTGAGCCGGCTTGCGGTTGCTTTCTAATTGTTTGGTAAGGCGTAAAGTTTCAGCTCTGTATGTCATCATAACCAGTATGCACTGGCTGTAGATGCTACTTCTAATTGATAGAGGTAGCTTGTTTTTATTATTTGGTAGTGCTTGCCGAGAGCTTCCCCAACGCATACCTGTTTTCCGCCTGATTTTGCTCTTGTTGGGCTCAGAACTAACCATCTGTCTGAGGTGGTTGTATTCTGATACTTCTTCTTGCATTTCGTTTCCTCAGGATGTTTTGGGCATGCCTATTTCTCATTAATTTAAATTTATTTATATTTATTTTTCTCCCCGGGCCGCGCTTTCTGTTTGTAGTTCCCCGAGCCCTGCTTTCAGGTGTTCTGCACTCGCACTTAGTGATTCTATGTCGTCCGCAAACCTCAAATGCCTCAATTATTCTCCGTTTAGTCGTAATCGTATGTTTCTCCAGTTAAGCTTACTAAAATCAAGCTTACTAAGCTAGCTCGGCTTTATTGGTCGAAACTGAAGGCGTGTGTGAACTCTGAAGGCGTGTGTGAACTTTTCGCACGTCATTTTTCTTCGACATACTCGACCTCTCACGACAGCGGCAGCGAACTGGATTTCGATTCTCACGGTCCTGTATTGCCAATCCCCAACGTAACCGAAAACGATGTTGTGTCCGCCATCCGCAAACTCCCATCCAAAACGTCGGCAGGTTGTGACAGCATCCCTTGCTTCATCGTGAAGGGTTGTTGCACTGTTTTTGCCCCTTTGCTCTGTCACATCATACGTATGTCACTGGTTGAGCAACATTTTCCAACTGACTGGAAAATTGGTTCCATCTTCCCTTTGCACAAATCCGGAAGCGCCACTATCCCAGCAAACTATAGGCCAATCTCTCTTCTGTCTTCATTTTCCAAAGTCTTCGAAAAGGTCTTGCATCGATACCTTTTATCAGCTATGCATCCACAAATTCATTTTAACCAACACGGCTTCATGCCCGGAAGGTCGGTAGATTCAAATCTTGCCTGTTTTCTAAACGACATCGGCCCTCCAGTACTGTCTCGCCAACAGGTAGATACAGTATATTTTGACTGTAGCAAGGCCTTCGACATTGTTAATCACGATCTACTACTTCGCAAATTGTCCGCATACGGTCTTTCCCCTTGAGTTCTGCCAGTGGTTCGGCAGCTACTTATGAGGCAGGTCCAATTGTGTTAGTTACGAAGGCGCTACTTCCCGGCCCTTCCTGATGACCTCACGGGTACCCCAAGGCTCGACACTGGGCCCTTTTCCTTTTTAACATTTTTGTTAATGACATACACCCCGCTATTAAGCACTGTTCGCTCTCCCAGTATGCCGACGATATAAAGCTCTATCGCACTATTTCTTCACATTACGATCGTGTACTGCTGCAAAATGTCATCAACGCAGTTTCTGCATGGTGTGACTGCAACTATTTAAAACTTAACATCTCGAAAACCATCGTAATGTCATACACTCGCAAGTCTTCCCCGCTCACTTTTACGTACTTGCTGCTCGGTGAACCTGTAAAACGCGCTACCGTAGTGCGCGATTTGGGCGTAATGATGGATGCGAAACTGCTCTTTAACGCGCATGTGAACTATCTGACCAACTCCTGTCTCCGTACGCTTGGCGTAATTTCCCGCGCGACCAGGGATTTCACCGACCGATCATGCTTTCCTTCACTGTATCGCGCTCTCATTTTGCCCAAGTTCGACTTTGTTAGTGCAATTTGGAATTGTTTAAGCCCTTCGTACTCCCTTCGACTAGAAAGGATTCAGAAGCACGTTACTAGAACCGTATTTTCTCGCCACTCTCCTATGAGCCGATATGAGCACGGTGGGCTTCTGAAGATCTTGAATTTAGATGAGCTATCAGCGAGGCACTCCAGGCGTGACCTGGCTTTTCTGTTTAATTGTATTCACTCGAAGTTCGACTGCCCTTGCCTCGTAAGCTCTGTCCATCTGCGAGTGCCAAGCAGACCACTACGGCCGCATGGATGCTTTGATGTAGACAGATCAATGAGTTTGGCACCAGCCAGCCGGTGCCAGCTCAACTATAACAGTCTGTTTCTATCTCCTATAGACGTTTTTTGCAGCGATTTGGTACTGTTTAAGCGCTCTCTGAAATGTATGATATTTTGAATACGCATGCTGTGGAGAGGTCGCTCCTGCACTTCTCTCCCTGCTCTCGTGTTTCCTCACATACAGCGCTACCTTGCCCATGTTCGTACGTGTTCTCCTGTGCATACCCCAGACACGTCCTCCGAGCCTTTACCGTTCAAACTTGTTTGTGTCTCCTTAGATAACTCTACACATTTGTATATATCCATCTGCACTTCCACATTTACCAATTTTTTATTTATATTTATTTATACGCTGCCCATATTTGTACTGTTTGTATTCATTGTATCCATGCATCTATGTATGTTGCCTGTTCGTATTCTTTGTACCTATGTATGCGGTGCATCACCCGAGAAGGCCCTGTGCTGTTGGTGAGCACTTCAAAGAAATTAACGTTGCTTTAGCGCCGGTCTCATAAGAACTTCTATTATATGAAACCCCCACTCGATCAAAAAGAGAATACGCTTCTTGCGTTCTGGGATACACATACTAACAATCTCATCAGTTATATTGAATTTATTCAAAACCGTGCGGATCGTTTTATACTATGGAATTACTCGAGATCAACAAGTGTCACTCATAATAAACGAACACTGAACATTCGTGACCTTGCTAAAAGGCGAGCCATTTCCCGCTTGTCTCTGTTCCACAATATATTTTTTACAACGAATATCTAAAACATGCACTTTTTTCAGTACCATAGTACGTCTGGTCCCGTACTGACCATAATTTCAAGGTTGGAGTACCCATTTGCAAGACACATCTGCACTTTTACTCTTTCGTCCCCAAAACCAGCTCCGAATGAAACCACCTTCCCGCCTCCATCATCACTATCACCGATCCAGCTCATTTTAAGTCCGCGGTGTGCGACTTCTTGTTGTAAACTTTGCTGTTATTAATATATGCTGTCTTACGTTTTATTCCTGTAAAAATTCCACTCCTCTCTGTAACACCTTGCGGCCCTAAGAGTAAATAAATGAAATGAAATTATTGAAATACTCCTTGAGACATGCGGCAAATAGTTTTAGATAGATGGTATCTCCCTGTCTTACAACCTTTGTTATCGTAAGTTGATCGCTTTGCTTGTTTAGGGGTATCTTGCCCCTGCATTTTTTACGACTTCTGTGTGTGTGTCTATGTGTCTGCCTGCCTGTGTTGTCTATGTGTCTGCCTGTGTGTTTCTTCTATTCCCTGGTCTTTTAGTCTCGGTAAAACGGCTGCGGAATCAAACGCTTTCTCTTACCCTATAAATGTCATGTGAAGGGGTTTAATTTACTCCCTGGATTTTTCTATCCCATGGTTGACGTCATGGATGCGATCCACGTTTGAGTAATATTTTTAAACCCAGCCTCCTCTCTTGGTTGTTGGGAATAATACCTATAATTTTGATAAACAGCTTGTAAACAAGTGACAATAGGATGATGGGTGTGTAATTTATGAGGTCGTTCTGAACTCCATTCTTCTCAATTAGAACAATGTTGGTGTTTTTCCAGGCTATGGACACTTGTTGTGTCTTCGAGCATTCTGAAAATAGTATTGCAAGCTTTTCTAGTAGAATAGCTCCTCCCTCCGTCAAATGATCTGCGGTTTTTCCGTGGACATTAGTAGCTTTTCCTATTTTCTTGCCTCTTAGAGCTTTTTTACCTTCCGGTTTAGTTATTAGTGGGACATCGCAAGTTGGGCTTGTACTCTCAGTAGTTTGTCCTAGTCGGGCGTCGCCGCTATGGAGCCTGGCATGGAAGTGTTCTGTTAGCTTTATTATTTCGTCCGAGTTGTGCGTATCTTTTCCTGCTGGTCTCTGAGTGCGCACATTCCGTCTTTGCCGATGGCTAGCTTTCTTTTAGTTGCTTCCAAGCTTTTCCTTATTTGCTGCGTTTCCTCGATAACTGCCATATTATATGCACGAATGTCATTTGTTGTACTTCTGTTGATCAGTTTTGAGACCTCGGAAATTAAATCTGACCCGCCGTGCTTGACACTTCCATGTTGTTACGTTTATCAACTACTTCCTTCATTTTCGTAGGTAGTTTTCTAGTTTCTTGCCTAAATGTTGCCTCCACTGCAGCTGCTGCAGATTCACCGAGAGCCGATGAGGAGTTGCCATTTATACTGTCTACACTGACCCCGTTCTGCTCGTAAAAAGCGAAACTTTCTTTTGAAGAGTTATTTTAAACATCTGCAATCTGACTGTGACTGATTCTATGCGGGGTTTCTTAGTTTTCACTAGTTTCTTGTTCCTCTTCTAAAATCCAGCCTTAGCTTGCATCTACACGTCTCTCCATCTTTCTCTGTCCCATTTTTTCACACCTATACCCTGTCATTCCCCCGTTCTTCCCCCCGACTCATCGTATGCTGGTGAACTCCCAAATAAGTTCAAAATATCTCAAGTCTACATGTTTTACACTTTTTCTTTGAATAAATCACTCACTCACTCACTCAAGCACTCCATCACTCACTCACTCACTCACTCACTCACTCACTCACTCACTCACTCACTCACTCACTCACTCACTCACTCACTCACTCACTCACTCACTCACTCACTCACTCACTCACTCACTCACTCACTCACTCACTCACTCACTCACTCACTCACTCACTTTAAATGTCGTATTATTGCTGCTCCGAATCTTATCCCCTCTATGTCTCGCTCCATACCCGGGTTGCCACTTAAAATGAAGTCAATTTCGTTCCATCGAGACTTTTCAATGTCCATTTCCTATCCTTTTGTTTGTTGAATAATGTGTTCACCAACCTCAGGTTATTTCTCGCTGCTAATTCGACCAGTGTATCTGCTCGACTGTTGAGATTTCCGATGTTTCCCACTGACCTTCCATTTGCTTCTTACCGATATTTCCGTTAAAGTCTCCCATAGCAATTTTGAACTCCGTTTTTGCTTTCTTCATTGCTGTGTCGAAGTCCCTGTAGAAGCTATCTACGGATTTTTCATCATAGCTGGTTGTTCGCAGATAGGCCGGTGCTATCTTTACCCTGTATCGCTTGTTTACTATGATCACAACAGTTGCGACTCTCTCGCCAATGCTACAAATCTTCTCTACGCTCCCTGCTATTTCTCTGTGGATTAAAAATCTCACCCCGTGCTTTATTTCCCTTGTGATCCACTATATGGACAGCACAGACTATGCCCGCTAGTGGGCTCCATGAATCCTTCTTTTATCCTTCTAAATTCGCTTAACCCTATAACATCCCACTTAATGTCAGAGAGCTCCTCTAGTAGTACAGCCGATCTTCCCTTACTACACAAGGTGCGTGCGTTGTACGTGGCCAGGGTCAAGTTCCAATGGCAGCCTCTCCGGGCCAAGAGATCTTAGCCCTCTCAGTTGCATTGCTGTTCAGGCCGCCACCGTGGACAGGTGCTCTACAGCTGCTGGAGAGTGAGGGCCGAAAGTTCAGTTGTTAGGCATGGGAGGTGGCGGGGACACCAGAATGGTCAGATCAATCTCTGGTGAGGGAGTGCTGTTTCTGTCTCCAGGAGCCTTCCTAGCATGTTTGATCCTTTCTAGAGAAGCCCCTAGCTATCCGGGATGATGGTTACTTGCGGAGCAGCAGCACTTCATACCTGCGTATGTTGAGCACAGAGGGAGGCAGACGAAAATGAGCGAGAGAGCGGAAGAAGTTTTCTGCCGACAATGTTGCCGCGAATACTTGTAGTCACAATGAGCCAGCGTTTGTCGGATTCGCTTTTTGTACACGCGCTTCTGATGGAATAAACTGACCCGCTAGCTTACTGATGAGCTTAATTTACGCATGGCAACTGTATAGGTACAAAAAATGGCTAGGTTGAAGCTCAGCTTGCCAAAAAGGCCGCAGAAGCTGTATCAGAGTCCTCCTTCGGTTTTTAAATATTATTCTGAGCAAAAAAGCTGTTTATCGCGCACGGCGGCGACAACGATGACGTTACATAGCAGGTGTTCTGACGAATATTTGGAAGTTGCCCAGAGCCGTGTAAACGCGTTAAGCTATGACTGGAAGCTTTCGAACATACGGTGATGGTTTATTTGCATTTTGGGCTTTGGCTGTATTTTAAACAAGAATTTGCCTTGATAGCTGATTTAACTCGTCAAATCCTCACAACAGCAACGCGATAACGCGAGTATGGCCTGCACGCTGTCGCAGCACATTGTCACGGAAGTTAGCCAGCTTTGATTTACTTGTGTATTTCTCAGTTTTGGCTGCTCCCCCGCGCCGAGAAAAACAAAACGCATATATTTGTGAAACTATTGGTGATAGGACGTTCAACTTTGGGACAAAGTTGGCCTAGAACATCTTGAAGGAGGATTGCGAAAGGATTGGAACTTACATGCAAATTTTCCGAAATAACTTGAAAATTCGCGCAGCTGTGTCTAAACGCCTCAGCCATAAATAGGCACTTCTCGAACATACGGCAATTCTTTGTTTACATTTTGGTTTTCGGTTAAAACATTACCAAAAATGCACTTTGATAGATCATTGAAGACGTCAAACTGCCGTGACAATAACGGAATAACGCGAGTATGGCCATTAAGGCGTCACCCTGTCGCAGAAGTTAGATGGCGCTGTTTGTCTTGCGTGCTACTCAACAGGCGAAGCGGCCCCCGTGCCGAGAAAGACAAAACGTTTTTATCTGCAATACTATTGGCCCTAGAAGGTTAAAACGTGGTACAAAGGTGCTCTAGAACTTTACAAAAGAGGAGTGTGAAATGATTATACATTCCTGGCAGATATACAAATGAAAATTTAAAAATTTGCGCAGCTCCGTCTAAACGTGTCCGTTATTACTGGGAACTTCTGGAGCATTTTGAAGGTCCTCAAGCGCATCCTAAATTTTTTTGTTGAATATGAGAACGTATTGTTTTTATAATCGGTATTGCTGTGTGACTGCGTATGATATTATCTAAAGTTTCTTTGTTTTCAACTAGATTGTATGCGAAGTATAATCGCCAAGTTTATGCATTTTTTGACACGTACCTTTTTTGCCTTATTTGAATTGGGATTGTGATAATAATGTGTAACCCCTATTTTTGCTTTACGTTGTGTTAAACGGAGTTCTTTGCTTTTTTAGTCTACTTGTATGCTACCTAAGCTCTGCTCATTCGTTGTAATGACTTGTTTTTTATTTAATTTTCATTTGTTTGTGCTGCTGCTGTGATTTTTTTTTATATTATTATTCATGGGTCCAGTTGCAGTCTTTTGACTTTGAAACCCTTGTCTGCATACTAACTTGATCGTATTTTAACACCATTGCTAGTAATAAAGATTTTAAAAAGTGGCTGGTCGACCTCTTCAACTTAGTTGAAGTTGTAATATATCATCCCCTACCCCGCACGGGGCACCTTGAGTAATCTTGGTGACGGTGAGTGGCGACACCGCGTACCCCGAGCCCCCCATACTGTAGCTGTTACCTACCGTGGCTAGAAGTTGAAAGGTGAAGGGTTAAAAGCCGTGAACGGTGGCCGTCAGAGCCTTGGCCAAGCTACGGCCGATGGGCTCCCTGCCTGTCTACCAGGCAGGGAGCTCCGGGACCTCTTTGACTACAAGGGTAAGGTCAAAGAAGAAAGTACCCCGTCTCCCTGCTTTCCAATGTATCATGTGGCATTTTCGAACCCCCCCCCCCCCCCCCCCAAACGTGATCGGCCCCCGAAAAGGGGCCGCACCGAAGTTTCCTTTCCACCCCTACCAACTATCAACGTTCCGAAACATGACAACTATCCCCGTTTTTGTCCTTGAATCAATAGACAAATCCAAACCCGTCTCCTCCGAGTCTGTATTCCTCGTCTCCAAACTCCTTGAAGGGATCATTGGCAAATCTTTCGAGGCAAAAAAACTACGAACACGGGAAGTGTTGGTTGAAGTCAAGACGCAGCAGCAAGCCAGAAATCTCCTGACCCAAACCCGCATGGCAGATCTGGACATCACTGTCACACCCCACCGCAGCCTCAACAGCTCGCAGGGGGTGATATCTCAGCCAGATCTGCTAAGTGAAACAGAGGCCGATCTTCTAGAAGGCCTGAAGGATCAGGGTGTAACAGCTGTCAGAGAATCACCATCCGTCGCGACAATGTAGAAATGCCAACAAAGCACATATTCTTAACATTCAGCAGTTCAAAACTTCCTGAGCACAGTAATGCTGGTTTCATTAGTTGTGGTGTACGTCCGCACATACCTAACCCGCGCCGCTGCGACAAGTGCCAGCGGTTCGGGCACGCTACGACTTCTTGCCGCGGTAAACAGACCTGCGCAAAATGCGCCGCACACGACCACCCTACTGAAAAGTGTGACTCCACCACCTTCACCTGCGCAAACTGTCCGGGGCCGCACGCGGCATGGTACCGTAGCTGTGAGAAGTTTCACCAGGAAAAGAAGATCATCCACGTGAAAGTAACTGAGAACATCTCCTTTCCCGAGGCGCGAAAGAGGTTCACCTCTTTCTCCTTGGGGAGGTACGCCGACGCAGCTCGCCGGGGGGCGGAGCGGCGTCTTGTTTCGGCGGGGACGCAGCACCCCGAGTCGGACTTGGTCCCGCCTCGCACCCCCCTGGGTTGCCTCCGGCGGCCCAACCCGCCACCGCACCGCCTGCTCAGTCAGCAGCGGCTGTGGTGGCGTCCACCTCCGTTGGGGATGCTGCTGCACCGTCTGTTTCCTCCTCTCCACCGGCGAGAAGCACATGCGAGGGCCCGGAGGAGATGGAGCTGGAGGAAACCGCAGCAGTTCCCACCTCCACCGCACCGCCTGTGCCACCCGGGGCGCTCCTGACGCCCTTGGCGGTCGCGGCCAAAACGAAGGGCACCGCAAAGGATGCCCAGTCCAACTCTAGGGGGCCCAGTCCGCTGGGCACCCCCTTGCCCTTAGATGACGACCTGGACGTCGAACCGTTCCGGCA
This sequence comes from Haemaphysalis longicornis, assembly GCA_013339765.2. Taxonomy (NCBI): domain Eukaryota; kingdom Metazoa; phylum Arthropoda; class Arachnida; order Ixodida; family Ixodidae; genus Haemaphysalis; species Haemaphysalis longicornis. The sequence continues at coordinate 206,493,309 of CM023451.1, read as the reverse complement.
TGCACCACAGCGGAAGGAACGGGCTCCGGCGTCCAGGTCAGTAGAGAGAATCAAAAAGCCCCTTCCAAGAGTACAAGCCCCGAAAGCCGACACATAAACACACACATACTCCAGCAGCTCTAAACTCACATAATGGGAAGAGAAAATATCACGCAATGGAACTGCAGAGGCCTTCTTAAAAATCTTGATGATGTCTATGAGTTACTGTATTCCAATCAGCCAAGTATGATGTGTCTCCAAGAGACCCATTTAAACTCCATGCACACAAATTTCTTGAATATTTACGTGGTATTTAGGAGGGATAGAGATGGTGGTGGCACATCCTCAGGCGGTGTGGCCATCATTGCCCGGAAAACCTTGGCGTGCCACACTGTCCAACTACACCCCATCCTAGAGGCTGTTGCCACTCGAACGGTAATTTTTAATAGGCTTATAACACAATGTTCTTTTTACATCCCTCCTGACTTCCAACTATCGAGCACAGATTTCGAGGGTCTGGTAGATCAGTTACCCGAACCTTTCATTCTTTTAGGCGACCTGAACGCACATAACTCTCTTTGGGGCTCTGCTCGAATGAATTCCCGAGGTCGCCTAATTGAGAAATTCTTAACATCGTCGGGAGCGTGTCTTTTCAGCCGAAAAAAGCCTACATATTATAATATAGGACACAACACTTATTCACACCTTGACTTGCTATTGGATCTGCAGTTCTCTTTCCATGTCTTGAGTGGGGTGTGGGCACTGATCCATATGGTAGTGACCACTTCCCCACCTCACAAACATATATAAGTAAGGGCCCGAGCAGTCCATCTTCCCAGAACAGGCTTAATGAAGCAAGAGCAAACTGGAATATATTTACAGATTCATCTAAACTATACTACACGTCCATAACACAACTACACGTTGAGCAGGCAACCCAACTACTCCCGGCGCACATCCTCGACGCCGCCGAAAGGTCCATTCCCCACGCCTCTGTTCCCCTGCGCAGCCAGGGGAGGCCGTGGTGGAATGAGGACTGTAGGCGGGCGCGAGAGGCCCAGAACAAGGCGTGGGGTATCCTCCGTCGGTACCCTACGTCGAGTAACCTCCTCTTGTTCAAACGGGCCAAGGCATACGAAAAACGCGTGCGCCATGAGGCAAAAAGAGATAGTTGGAGCTCATTCATAACATCTATAAACTCATACACAGACACACGCAAGGTATGGACACGTATACGCAAACTCAAAGGACAACAGACACACAGCCTGCCCCTGGTCTGTACAACAGGGGACACACTGGAAGACCAGGCTGACACACTCGCACAACACTTCCAACACGTGTCCAGTTCAGCACACTACACGAACACTTTCCTGAAGTATAAGGACTCTAGTGAAACGAAGTCCCTACATGACAACAAATCACAGACTTCTTACAACTCCCTGTTTTCACTACATGAGCTCAGGGCTGCTCTGAGCACGTGTAAACCCTCAGCTCCAGGCCCAGACAACATTACATATACAATGATACAACACCTACACGCAGACACACTTGAAGCACTTCTACATCTATATAATAAAATATGGCTTTCGGGGCACATTCTACCCTCTTGGAGGGAGGCCATTGTAGTGGCTTTTGTGAAGGAGGGAAAGGACCCGTCATCCCCATCAAGTTGCCGTCCAATAGCCCTGACGAGCTGCTGTGCAAGCTCTTCGAGAAGATGATCAATAGCAGACTCGTGTACTTCCTCGAGTACAATCGTCTTCTCGAGAGCTGCCAGGCAGGCTTTAGGGCGGGGCGATCGACGAACGATCAACTGGTTGCACTTGACTCGTACATCAAGGATGTCTTCGTGCATAAGCAGTAACTGTCTTTTTCGACCTCGAGAAGGCCTACGACACCGCTTGGCGTTATGGGATCCTTAGTGACCTCAGGTAATTCGGTGTTTCGGGGAATATGTTGAACACCCTTGTTAGTTATTTGTCAGAGAGAACGTTCAGAGTAAGAGTTGGTTGTGCGCTTTCAAAGGTTCACGTCCAAGAAAATGGCGTGCCGCAAGGTGGCGTGTGGAGTTGCACTCTCTTTATAGTAAAGATGAACTGTCTTAAAAAGGCACTGCCACCAAGAATCTCTTATTCAGTGTATGTAGACGACGTGAAAAATATCTTTTAAATCATGTAATATGTCAATATGCGAACGTCAAGTCCAGCTTGGTGTCAAGAAGCTTGCCGGCTGGGCAGACCAGAATGGGTTTAAATTGAATCCTGCAAAAAGCTCCTGCGTTGTGTTCTCCAGGAAGCGCGGGGTCCATCCGGACCCAGACATAACGCTTAATGGCCTGTCGCTTCCTGTTAACAAGGAGCACAAGTTCTTAGGTGTTGTGTTTGACCAGAAACACACATTCATTCCACACATCAAGGAACTTAAACATAAATGTCTGGAAACAATGAATATAATTAAGGTTCTCTCCCATCAATCGTATGATTCCGACAAAGAACTCCTAGTACGGCTCTATACTGCTTTGGTTGGGTCTCGTTTAGACTATGGCAGTGTGGTATGTGGGTCGGCGAGTAAAACAACGTTGCGAATGATTGACCCAGTGCTACACTTGGGGCTTCCTCTCGCCTCAGGTGCTTTTCGCTGTAGCCCTGTCGAGAGTCTGTATGCCGAGTGTAATAAGTGAAACCTTGAGAACCAACGGATGTACATGGACTTACTTTATGCTTTTAAAATTTCATTGCTGAATAAGCATCCTTTTTATCCTGTCTTTAACGACACATCCACATCTGTGCTTTTTGTAATTCCCCCATCCATTCCTCTGCCCTTTTCACTTAGAGTGAGAGAGCGAGCCTCGGATCTGAGCACTTCGTTTTTAGATGTGTACAGATCATCCTTTTCAGACATTTTACCTGCTTGGAAAGTTCATCCTGTGTCCTCCGACCTTTCATTTATGAAACTGGACAAACATCAGATACCGCGAGCTGCAACACTGCAGCACTTTCTTTATTTGCAGTTTAAATACCCACTTGCAGAATTTTACAGTGACGCGTTTAAAACCTCCAGTATGGTGTCGTGCGCTGCTCATGATCCAAATTACAACGCAGCCAGAACCATGAGCGTGCACACAACAATTTTTTCAGCAGAAGCGTATAGAATTTTACTGATTGTGCGACGCATTCTTGAAAATCAAATTCCGGATTTTATCATCTACACAGATTCTTTCAGTGTTGTTCGCGCACTGTCATCGCGTACACCCCCCAAAAACTACATAGCTAATCTTGTATTTAACACTATCATGTCTGTGTATGCACAAAAGCATTAGCTGGTCCTCGGCTGGGTCCCGACACGCAGGGATCGCTGGGAATGAGTTGGCAGACGAAAGGGCCGCTGCTGCTGCAATCGGGAACACTGTAGACATTACAACGATACCCTACACAGACCTCAAGCCACACATAAGACAACACCTGCGCAGAACATGGCAAACACACTGGGACGAACAGACAGACAACAAACTACACGTAATAAAGCCACACTTGGGACGGTACACAGCTGACTCACACAACAGACACACGGAAGTCGCCTTGGGTAGGCTGCGGATAGGGCACACCCATGCAACGCACTCGTATCTGCTGACGGGATCTTCTAGACCCCAGTGCAGCAGGTGCGGAGAGGCCCTATCCGTAGTGCACATACTAATCACATGCAAGGCACTTCACATAACATGACACAAACACTTTAGAGAACTCTACAGACAACATATTCCCCTACATCCATCGTTTTTTCTAGGTGACGATGCCATTGTTTCCGTGAAACGTGTGTTTGAGTATTTGTCAGACGTCAAGTTTTTAAACCTCATTTCCTATCACGCATAATGAAATCTGGCCCTATACACCAGCCATGCTCATTGTCGTTTTGTGATTTTACTTTTGTTTTTGCTGACTTTACTTAGTGTTTAATGTTTCACCCCTCAAATTTTACTATTGTTTTGGCGCTCTTTGCCCCAGTTGGCCTTGCGCCATAAACATCCAACCATCATCATAATATCATCCCCTGATTATTCCAATCAACAGATTCATTTTAATTTCCCCAGGAAAAATTTTGCTTTTTGTAAAAGACATTTCGAACGCAAGAATACGGATGCCCGCCGCTACCTGGTGGTGCGCCTTGGCCAACGTCTATCTACGAAAATATCTAGGAGGGGGATTCGTGAATTTTATGTTCAATTTACGCCTGCAGTAAATTACTTCAAAAAGGTTGGCTGCTGGCCCAAGTACAAAGTTTTCGCATTAAAATGTTATGTTCGGCTCAGAGCACAATTTTTTCGAACTTTGAGCTTCGACATAACGAAATACACTTAAGGTGAAATCTTCATATCTTACTCACGTGTTCTCCTTGCATTTCAAAACAAACACGCGGACTATTATAATTCTATAAATTGAGGTTAAGATGACACGGACACGCAAGCTCGAAGAAAAAAGTTAAAAACCCACAACGTTACGGTGGTAGTATAGAAAAAAAACAGGTCTTGCATTCTTGTGAAATTCTCTCAAGACGTATGCCGTTACATATGCATGCGTGGTCATTAAAATATTTGTAATTGTTGATTCCTGGAGCTCGTGCAGCGCGAAAAGAAAGTCCTACTCACCCGGCTCTCCATGATGTACTGTAAGTATAGAAACGTCCCTCTGATTCGTTTAAATTATATATGTTTTGTATAAAAGGCAAATGATCCCGTCATGGATACAATAACTGAGAATTGAAAAGACAAAACAGGGCATTTCGAATGTGCACGTTGGCAGCATAACAACCAATCTGCGCCCAGTTTGGTAAAAAAAAAACAATACTGGTGGGCTCAGCCGCAGAATAATACAAAGTTCTATTTCAATTTTTGTGAAACTCCATCAAGATTTTGATCGCTAAATTCACTTTCGTTTGAAGTAGAAGATGTTGCATCATATCGACAGTGTATGAATGACCGAAGCGAGAATGAAGCCTTGTCAGCCATGCTTCTAGCGGGGTTCTGAGGCAGGTAAAAGTGATATAACTGCGTCATGAAAGTTGTCATATATCTGTTTTTTGTGCAAAAGGCGGAATATGACAGTTAAAGTGAAATGACAGCACAGAACAGCAAAAAAATGACACTCTAAATTGAACGCCGTAAACGTTGAACGCCGTAAACAATCGTCAGCTTATCGAAATTGATTACTTCGGTGTAATCAATTACTTCGGCCTAGCTAACGTTGGTTGAAATACAAATATTTAATTTCCTTAAAAGGTTCACTCAGCCGTTCTGCATGTATACCACATGGTCCTACTGCTGATCGGTTCAAGTTTGCGCCACATGTGGGAGAACTGAATGACGGGGAACGCACACACTGCTCATTACTATTCCTTTTTCTGCCGGAGTTGGAAACTTCATGTCGCTGCATGTATGGAAAGTGTGCAAACATGACTTTCTTAGACAACAGTTTGCATGCTTTTATCCGTCTGAATTGCAATTGTTGAGACCTTCGTCAGGTTGTAAAACATAGTGTGCTGCTTAAAGCTTACTACTACTACTTCACATGCATTTGTTCCAAGTACAATCCTGAGCCATCTACAAAAGATAAAAATGGTCAAGGACCTTCAACGAAGTCGCTCGACTCACGCGTGACAACCACAATTCTCCGTTCGCTTCTTCCCCAACCGTACCTTTTACAGGAATATTCCGCGTTTCGAGCATTATAGACCCGCCTTTTTTGCCCGTGCCTTACTCCAACCATAGCATTTGTTTGATTGCGCGCTAAAAATGAATGCACTTCAGTTCACTGGCACCTATAGTTGTTTCGGTTAGATCCGTGTATGTGACATAAACCTGATAGTTGCACTGTACGTGCGGCCACACATTTCTTGCTATCAATTACAGTTGACGTAGCACGGCAAATACAAGATTAAGATATTGAACATGGTTAGCCCAGTGCTTTAGTGAAGGAAGGTTTGCTCGTAAATCCAGAATTCTTCCCGAATTTACTTTCTCTTGAAGTAATTCTGCCCAATAGTTTCCTAGCCGTCACACACAGCCGAGAAGATGTTTTCTCCGTATTTACGTTGAGAATTCCAGCTCATCATTTTTGAAGTATTTTGCGCCGCCAGATTTGCAGAACCCAATCACTCTGAGCGCCTCACAAGTGTGAGTGCGCGTTAATCAAAAGAGGGGTCGTTATCTAAAGGCAAGCACACGGACTTCCGGGTAAAATAAAAAGCAGAAATGTGTCCAACTTCTGGTATGGTGAAATATTCCATTGTGCAGAACAAATACAGCGCTATTTACAATTGCGGTATGCATGGATCCAGCGCGTTGGCGATATGATTTTGCTCGGTAAGACAAAATAGCGTATAAAAAAAACCGTCTCAGCAGTTCAACATATCCAGTCGGAGCTTTCCAAACCAAACCAGGGAAGTATCGTTCCCTTTTGTTCCCTGCACGCACATACACAGTATATTACAGCGGTGCCGCATTTGTAAGAAAGGGGCGCTGTATCTTCGCTAATTTTAATATTATTCAGGGTGTGTTCAGTTCTAACAGGACAAAATTTGCAGTTCAACACTTTAGAAAAGTTTAACAAAAATAGAAAGAGATTTTTTAAAAATATGGGGCTGAAGAAAACACTTTTGAACCCCCCCCCCCCCCGCCAACCCCCAGTGTTGACTTGGCTGCTATGGGGCCAACGTTGACATAGAGACTGCCATTTTTTGTGTTTCATTTTCATTTGTGGTATTCCTGATGGGATCATTTTCCTTTTATACAAAATATATACACTCTATACAACTGTGAAAGTCGCTATCACTACTGTACGTCGCGGAGAGCCGGGGGGATAGCGTCCCTCTTTGATGCTGTATGGGCTCCAGGAGCAAAATGATGCATCATGTTTTTAGTAATAATGCAAGTACATGCAATGGCATACATCTGGACAGAATTTCAGAAAAATCGAAGGTGTGCGTTTTACAATAGCTTGTGAAGTTTTTGTTTTTCAGTTGAGCTTTTTTTTTCCTTTCATGCCCGTTGCATATACACCCTAGTGTATACATATATAATATTCGGTGTTTTTGTGTACCAGTGTATGGAGCACCAGAGAATAAAATGTGTAGGCTCTCACTTAAGTACACCGTGTAATAGTAAGGCTCCAATCTAAAAAAAGGAAACAATGAGTTTGTCTGGAAGATACCGCATTGAAGAAAACTAATTTCGTTGCCTCCCTAAGTAAGGGTACGCTACCCCCCTCCCCCCTTCCCCCGTGCCGACTTCATTCATTGAAGGGTTGGTAACCCTAAACTGGTTGACATTCTAGTGCGAGAAAATGTAGGTGTCCGTAAAGAACAAATCTTTTTAAGACAAAAATGGAGCTTAAGTGTATGAATTCGCTCTTAAAATATTTTCGTAGACAGACGTCGCTAAATTTCGCCGAGGTGACCGGACACGTAGCGGCTGTCCCACTTGTCGCGTTCCAAACTTTTCGGCAGTTAGACAAAGTTTCCCCGATGCAAATATTGGTGAATCTGTACATTAGAATAATCAAAATATATATATAAAAATTTCAAGCAAATAGAGGCTAGACCAGCCACCGCCTGGTCCATCTTATCTGAAATCCTAATTTTACTTTTTTAGATACGGGTCTTCGGATTCCGTTTCATACTTCTGCAACCTCTGCTATATAAACAACAGCCCATTTCTTGGTCAAATGTACCAATTCTTGGTCGTATTTCGATAGTGGAATGCTTTAGTTGTGTTTTTGAGATGTTCCGCGACGAATATGTAAATAATAATACGGAAAACTACATTTAAGGTTTTAGGTCAAATCAGAGGCCCTTGAGTATTTACCCCGAAAACAACCTCAAGCTTTCTGTAATTACACAAGAATAACGCGTTATACTCTCTGGAATTCACTGCACCCCTCACCTTGCAAGTGGCTGTCACTGTTTCAATACCAAGCATAAGCTGGTTTTGGCATAAGAGCTTTACTGATGTTTCGCCGCAATTTCCCGCCTCAAGCTCTATAGTATTTATATTTCGCTATCTTTCATAGCTACTTTTATGACGGGAACCCTTCGTGTCACGTTTGGTCTGTTCAAAATACTCCGAACCTTTTTATTCGCATTGTAAGATTTAGTGTTGGTCATTACTCTGCCTTATGTATTCTACATATGAATAACATGCCAGCCGTTGCGCGCTATTTTGCTTCAGCGTGGGAAGTTTCTTCAAAACTATTGCAGTGTTATTGTTCGGGTGACCATGTTTATCTATTTTTTGCAGTTACAGCGGTAATATGAGCCTTCTTGTAATAACAAGTTCTGACTACCAACTTGTCACACTAATTAGGCGCGACACATGTACTATTTCAGCTGTTAAATTTGGAATTTGCCTCTGCCTATAGAGTCAACATCGCCTATACACGCTTAAAAAAACTCCTAATACCGGGCTCCATTCACGCCAATATCGATATTAGCATAGTTTATTCGGGGAGGTTTGATTAAGGCGAAACGCTAGTTTGGGGTCGACGGCGACTTATAAAATACTTAAGCACTACGTATTGCTTTTGTGCCGTGAAATATTTGGTACCTTTAGTAAAGGTCTTGGTGTTTGTATGGTCGCCATAAAATATTCTTAGGAAGAGTTAACGACAGGTCTTCAGTGAGGATCAGTGCCACAGATACTAAGCACAGTTTTAACCAACAGTACAGTGAAGACAGACCCGAAATACCGAATAGGGCGGGCTTCCCCGATTTACCAGTGCCCTCCTGTATTACTGCACGAGCGAGCAGAATTGGCGCTGTTGTCTGCTAAAACTCATACACACAGATAAAAGCAACATCCAGGAGGACTGTTTTTGGCATGCAGCCAGAAAAAAAATTTGGACCACTAAAGCATAAACCCTCCGTCACTATTGTGCCCGAAATAGGGATCGCAGTTCTCCCACAATTTTCGCTGAAAAGATTTGACGCGACGGTTTTTGGCAGTCATGCATTGGCTACCATGCCGCATGTGCCGCAGCTATCAAAAGGTTGCCCCGTTTGTACAATTTGCTCCTTTCCTCTTGTTTAGAATAGTGAGCCCCAATTTTCCCGCTTGACTTCGGTGTTGCATACTCAAATGAATGCACAATTGTCTCAAACACTTTTATGCCTGTAAAAAACTAATTAAAATACCAGAATAGCGAAACATCATATACACAGCTAACTGGTTATTTTTCTACATTCTGTTAGTTTTACAACACAACAGCCTACATTTGGAGCTACGCCAGCACAAGCGGTGGCGTTCGTTGCAAGGTGGATCGCCCTGAGTACGAATTGTACATGGAAGTCCTATTGACCAGAACTTACATCCAAGTAAAGTAAGCTTTCTAACAAACATTAAAACACAAGCTAAAAAGGTATGTTATACAAACCACGTGTACATATTATGTGCTCATTTTCAGGAAAGAGGAGGTAGATCCGAACGTCACTTTGTATCTTAAAGGAGCATTTGTTGACATGGAACGTCGTTATCAACCAACCATCATGCAAGTGACAAGCGCCCGTATGTATAGACGCATTTCTCTTACTGTCCCATAAGCTATCCGTAAGCTTATCTGAAAAATGAAAATACCATGCAAACAGAAAAAACGCTTTTCCGTGGTTGAGCTACCTTGTTAGGACAAAAGTGAGATATTTCGCATGGACTGGCAACAGCGAAAAACACATGGCATGTAAATTTATGTTTTATAACAGTGAGACAAGTGCCGCACTTGAAAAACGAGACGCACACAAGGATAACACATTTCTTCACTTTGGGGCTGTTCCTAAGAAATATATTTTTTGACGCCTACTATAGAGCCCGAGGACACCTACGTAGAACATAACCTGCTCAGAACGCAAAATGGGCACTCTTAAAAAATAAAACCGGGTGATCTGAAACTCCCCTGCAAAGTCTTGCTTTACACAACTTCGTAGTGTCGTCAGTGATTGTGACCCGCTACTCGGTTAGTCTCTTTTTGAGAGAAGTTGTTTTCACTTGTCGTATATTAATGACGCGTTTTTCTATTCAATTTCTGGCAGCAGTGAACCGCAAAAAACTCTCCTGTGACCTTATCGATTGGCTGTTCCCAGAGCCGATGTATAGATCTTTATATAAAGTCGGCTCCGGACATGATGTACTATGGAGAGTGAAGAAAATGCCAGTGTTTGGTGCTGTGAAAACGTTCTTTTTTAAACTGCATACTAATACACTCCTCGTTAAAACATGGATGTTAGAGAAGGGTTTATTTTTGCCGTGGGGGGCCGAATGCTCATTGTGTAAAAAACCAGAAATTGTTGATCACGTATTTATCGACTGTTGGGACGCCGTTTTCTTTTGGGATGTCTTTCAGCGTACCCTAAAAAAAGATCTTCCGATAACGGCACGAGGAATGCGCTATCTTGATTTGAAACCTGATGTTTTACCATACGATTTGTTTTTCCTTCTAGGTTTACATAGCATTTGCAGAAGCAGAATGAATGTGAGAAATGCAGATGTTAATGCAAAATCGGTGGGCAACCGCTTTGTAGAGCACGTGTGGAAACTACGTGAAGTTTTGTTAAGCTGGCTCATGATGATGATGTGATCACTGTTATGAACGAACTATCTGTATTAAAAGATCACAAAAACATAATTTGCCACAAAAACATAACCGGCGGTTTTATGTATGTTCCTATTCTTCCTCAGCCCTGAGGGCTGATTTTGTAGTACTTGTTTTGTTGTGCCGAGAAGGCAATAAAGAAAAAAAAAGCGCCGCGGTGGCTCACTGGCTAAGGCGTAATTCTGAGCACGAGGACGAGGGTTCGATTCCCGGCCGCAGCGGCCGCTTTTCTGATTGAATCAAAAAGCAAGAACGCCGATGTGTTTTTGTACAGCTGTTTTGTGTAGCTGTTGTACAGTACTTCTGTTTATTCTCTTTCATTCATAGCCACTAAGAAATGCCCAAAAACTTGAGCGCTCTATGTATTCCATTGACGACATTTTCTCGGTTTAAAAGTTTACATTTTCCTTGTTGCAGATACTGATGAAGCTCACGTAGAACAAATGGTATACGAAGATGCAAACCGCACTTGCGGTGTATTTTTAACGTTTCCACGGACACCTTTGGCGGATACTTATACATATAGTAAGTGCAATTACTAAGGTTTGTTTTGGCAACCTCAGTTATTAATATCATGTTTTAGGTAGCCTTCAAAATAATTAAACTCGGCCTTTTTGGAGGGATCTTTTTGTGCTTTAGAATGTGAAAACACACTAAGGCAAAAGAAAATATAGTATTTTGTGCGCAACAAAAATTGTGCGACCGACGATGTTTCTTCCAAGGGTTTTTTTTAAATGGGTACTGCCGGTTCATAATCATTGCGATGAGCAATCATAAGTCTACTGTGGGAAGTATTTTAACAAATAAGGAGACTGTGAGCCAGATTGCCCTAACTCTGTTGTAAAATTGTCTTAAATTGTCTATGGTAACATTTAGGTTACATCAGCAAAGTATTTTATTGAGTGGTCAACCTTAAATTAGCTACCCTGACATGGAACCTTAGACTCAGTTTCTCGTTTCTAAGAAAGCTGGTCTGAGGCGTGCTTTGAGGCGTGCTTTGAGCGACGTTCAGTTTCCGTTGGTGCAAAGCAACTCCGGAACTGAAGAATTCATGTGTTTGCATGCCAGAAAAACTTCGCTTCTTGATGACGGCTGTAGTTTTAGAAAATTGCACCGCAGGTGTATATTTCGAGTCGCCTACTTAATCATAAGCAGCCTGTTTTAGTTTCTGCATGTGTTTGTATTAGGTATATTTATGTGGTGAGGCTCTCGGAGACAATGAGGGGTGCAAACGGTAGTGGATACCCTTACAGTGCAAACGGTAGGCGACACTGTTATACTTTGATCATTTTCCTCCGGAGGGAATCATCTCGCTCCCGCCTTTTTTTTCCAAACAAAAACAGATGCGCTGTTAAAATGTACAAAGTACAGACATCGCAGCTTAGACGTATGCTGCCAGCCGTGTTCTTTGCGGATAGTTTAGGGGCACATGTTTGTTCTTTTATTTTTTCTCTTAGGGAGATAAGGCTTTAGGCAAATAGAAGAAGGTTTAGTTAGTGGTAGTAGGAAATGAGTGGGGCGGTTTGAAGGGGGGAGGTGCACAGACTAGATGCAACGAGTAGTAATTCAACACGTGGTAAGTGCGAGTTAAGCATTTTTTTGACATCGCAACAACAAAGAGAGAGATGTAGGCTACCATCGCACGGTGTCTGTCCTTCCTTTTCGAGCGTAGAGCATGCTGGAGAAAACGGCAGTAATAACTTTTTGCCTGAGATTTGAGGTAGCTGCGAAACGTGCCACCGAAGAAAAAATCGGGTGTTGCGTGCATGAGGTGTAAGAAGCCACTCGAGGACTCTAGGGTCGATTCAGTTGAGGAGGCGAAAGGCAGGAGTTGATGAGTAGGATGTGTGTGATGGAGTCTAGCCTCGCCCGGCTAAAGCAGGAGAAGCACCAGCTTAGGGCACAGGTTGTCGAGTTAGTGGAAGAGCTAAAAATCGAAAGGTGGCTGCCAGAGGCGCCACTAGAGAAGCTAGCACAGGTAGAAAATTCGGGTGTGATGAGGGGCGTCAATCTGGCGAGCAATGGCGTACGCCACGGGGCAAGCGCGCTGAGTGTGCCTGGCTCCTAGGCGGGAAAACGGGAGAAGGACAGGGCCGCCGCGTTCGAGGGAGGCGGCGGACATGACAGCGCTAGCCACGGAAAGGGGCCTAACGCCGTCGCCTATCGGAGCAGGTGGGGAGGCGATTAGCTCGGCCGGCGGTAGCTTTTTATAGGGGCCCCGAGCATCCCGGACGCTGGAATAAATAACAGGCACAGCGACAATGCGGCAGGCGTACGCAATAGCGGTCGAGGTTAAACGTATAGCGCAAAGGAGAGTGCCGAAGTTAGCATACAGGGCGCACAAAACCTTAGAAAGGATGCAGAAAAATACAAAAGGGGTCGCCTTCTGTACGCTGTATCCCTAGAGGTATTTTAACAATCAAACGGCAAGAGCAACGAAAAAAAAAACTTTATTTTTTGTCTAATATCGCAGTGGTTGGGGTGGCATCCGTCAGCCGTCTCCGTCCAGGCAGCTGCTGGTAGCACTTCGGATGAAGGCCACCAGGTCCCGTTGATCTTGGTGATTGCAGGCGGTAGCCAGCCACTCCTTAGTGTGATGTGTTCTGAGTGCTGAGGTGTTAGTGCATTCCCACAATATATGTTCTTGGTTAAGTGTGGCGTTGCAGTGGCTGCACTGGGGGGGTGGGCTGGTGGTGCCATGCCTTAGGCGGTGTAACCATGCCGGAGTTTGTAGTGTGTTTGTTTGTGCTTGTCTGAGTAGTGTTTGTTCTTCTCTGTCCAACAAAGGATGTGGGGGTGGATACTCCATCCTCTCGTGGAAGGTACTGTCTCATTTGATACGACGTTGGGGGTGAGATTTCAGGGTACATACATGGTCAGCGGGAGCCCGGATGAGTGCTTCACGGGCGAGTTGATTGGCTCGTTCGTTCCCAGCTAATCCCATGTGCCCAGGTACCCAGTGAATTCTGGCCTGTCCTCTTCCTGTGGCTAAAAGTTGCAGTGCAGATGGAAAGGTGATTCCGCTTGCAAGTAGGTGACATGCCTTCTTGGAGTCCGTGTAAATATTTGTAAGTGTTGTGGGTGTCGTCGTTTGGCCAATTGCGAGTGCTATGGCTAGCATTTCAGCTTCTTCCGGAGTGGTACAGCTGGTGTGCATCGAGCATTCGTCTTCTTTGAGGTTCGTATAGGCTATTCCACACATAGGTCCTCTCTTGGCTGCATCCGTGAATATGTGTTTTTGGTGGGGATCTCTGACAACCTTCTTTGAATAAAATGCCGCTCTAATTTGTCGTCGAGATGGATTCCTTTCTTTGTCCATGTGCCGTGGGATGGGTGCCACCTGTATGTGCTTGAGGATGTCTTGCTTGATGGGGGTTGTATGACCTGGGTGGGGCTTGGTTGGTATCCGAGTTCTGTGAGTATAGCTCGTCCCGAGTGAGTGCTGTTTAGCCGTATTAGTTGGTTGTGACGATGTGTGGTTATAATTTCTTCGGTGGTATGGAGAGTCCTGTGTTGAGAAGCTTCGTTGTGCTGGCGCTGAAGGGAATTCCTAGGAAAGTTTTGTTGCTTTCCTGATTAGTGTATCCAGCCGATTTTCTAATGTTTTGGTGAGGTTTATGTAAGGGGCTTGATATCTGATGCGGGTGGTAATGAGGGCAAGAGCAACGAAAGGTTGCACTACATAGGTTCCACGTTCCGCTTAGAACGCACGGGGAGTAGCCTGTCTTGATTCACCCGCCCCTCCGCCGTACTGGCGCGCTGGCATCGAGGCACCCGGCGTGGACCAGTGCAACGTGGTAAATTGAAATTGACTTGGCAACTTCTGGCATGTTTGTTCTGAGAGGCGCGAGACGGGGGGGGGGGGGGGGAAGAGCAGCATGAGAGGTGAGCGGAAAATAAAATGAAAGCATTTACTTATTAGGGGCTTTCATGGACATTTCGGCTTTCGTCTTTCGTCGACATTTGCAACGAAATGAGCAGATACGCGGCCAATTCTTTTTTTATTTTTGAGCGTTTCGGTGTAATTACACATTTGAAACCATTAGCTCTTTTTGTTTTGGCTTGCGTAGACGAGCGTTCTCTGCATGAAGCTTCTCTGCGTATGTGCAATTGATTTCAGGAAGAGCTCGACCGTGTGGGAAGTAGCTCCAAACAAAGCGACTCAAGCGAAAACAAAGTGTTTATCCAGCGAAGGAACCGCTTGATGAAGTATACCATTTCAGCGGCTACGGGTCCTGCAGAATTTATTACACGCTTTAATCAGCGTAGTCGAGGTGTTTCCCAAGCAGAACAAAAGAAAAAAGTTATGACAACACCTGCCGGATAATGCCTGCGACGGCAACGTTTCTTACGTCTGCCCCGTTTCGGAGTGATAAAAACTTGGTGAGAGGACATTGCCTGTGCCTTCATTTTCTTGGCGTTATCCTGCCGATGTCGACAATACCGAGTAACCTCGAGATCGTAGGTCCTCGCGCTACTCGTTGCTGAATCGTAAGGCGTCCTGAGGTTGCAACTCAGGACGTGTAGCTTAGCGTAAGGCGCTTTCTCATTCTGAGTGGGACATTGGTAGTTGCAACTACCGGAATTATTGTGATTGGCAGATTGTTTATTTGTGAGGGGAAGGGGATAGGCGCAAACCTGAATTTCAGCGCACACGCGGGAGCACAAGGCCTGTTCTACTAAATCCCTTAGATATGTGACACCTATGCAACTCACTTGTCACCATTGCAGCACACAGAAAACCAAGCTTCCACAATCAGCGTTTACTATTTTTTTCTGGTGTGGCTAGAACACTGGACATAATTCATTTAATAAATTGGTGATTTAGCTAAATCTTCTCGTGGTGTCATGACGTCAACATTTTTTCAAAGGGTATTAGCAATATTGCTAATAAGCTAAAACGAAATCGCACATTTCATCGGAGGTCGATTTTCGCTCTCCAATCCTGCTACCAAAACCGAGGTTTACATACGGGAAACTCGCTGCGAACACTTTGGAGACGTCATTATTGAATTCTCTACATAATATTGTCAATAAAGCAGCTGTTATTACCCGTTGCTTGCAAATTATCCGATAATTTTACGCGTTTATAATAGAATATTGTTCCCAAGATCCGATGTTGTGGAATACTCTATGACCATCTGATTTTTCTTGGTTTCCCTAGATATTTGGAATGTATCACAGGATTGCTACTGCTGTTTAAAGCCTTATGTGTTATTTTTAATGCAACAATTGTATCAATATGATGATGATGAGGACTGTAATTGTGAGGCTGAACGCGCCCATGACACAGAAGCGGCGATGCGCCCTGTAGTAGAGGGCCTCCAAGGGTGAATTTTGACCGCTTTGGAACCTCGAACATGCACTGAAATCTCAAACCCACGGATGTTTTGTTTTTCGCTTTCATCAGAAAAGCCGCCGCCACCACCGGGAATGAAACCCGTCTCCTTGGACTGAGCAGCAACTGAGTCCTTAAATGCTTTTCTGGTCATGAATCGCCGCCGACACGCTACGGGAGTTCGTGCGCTTCCCAAGCAGGCGGGGCCGCGGAGCTGGGGTTGATCGTAGGACAGTGGTGCGGAGCAGACGCTCCCTGCGGGATTAGCACGGCTCGTTTGGTATACCTGTCGTGTACCGGGGAAATGAACCGAATATTTATTAAGGGCTCAAATGTGTTCTTTTAAATGTGATGATGATGCTAACATTATTTCGCCGAAAACTGGGGTAAACGAGGAAGAGGAAGTGGGATTCTACCTGGATTCCTCGCCCTCAGATGGCGGCCTGCAACGACTGGATGCGGGCGGCGTCGAAAGGCCTCCAACGTTTCCGCACTGGTAATGCGTGAGCGTGCTGGTGGAGTTCGTGGCTAAGCATCACAATCCCTAAGCATGCGAGTCTCTGTGGTGTGATGGGTTCACCATTTGCATTGATCATTTTAAAGTTCGGAATAAATGTGTCAGAATTTTGCAAAATTGTGGAAGGCATTATGTTGTAACTGACGGCGGATCACTCAGACCCGATTACTCAGGTGTGCCACAAGACGTGGTAGCCGATTGCATGCCGTAAACCGTGCGATTCGTAAGAAGGCCTTTATGTAGCCTACATTTTGGGGCCCACACCGAGGTGTGTGAGATTGTTCAAGATCGCATCATCCCGGACGTGGCCGAGACAACAGAAGTGCGGCTTGCCGCAAAAGGACATCGACAACCTTTCGTTAGCAGAAAATATTTACATCAGCAATGTTTTAATATTGCGTGCAGCTCGGCTTCAGAAGGAATGCAAAACAGCGATGCTTTTTTGTCATTTTCTCCTTTTGCCAAAATGGCAGCCAGGAACGCAAAGTTAAAGTCATGGCCGTTCACAGAAGGTCAAATGGCAGGGTGAATGTAGCGGCACAAGACCTAAGTAAATTGGTCTGAACGGTCATGCCATTAACTTGCTGCGTTCGTGGCTGCCGTTGTGGCAACAGAGGAAACGACGAAAAAGCATCGCTGCTTTGCTTTCCTTCTGACGTCGAGCTGCGCGCAAATTTAACAATTTTTCGATTGAAATAATCCCTGCCAGCGAAGGTTTGTCAATGTCGTTTTGCGGCAAGCTACACTATTGCTGTCTTAAGTGTGAGTGGCGCATATGGTTTCTTGAGACGCCGTAGGAATGCCTCTGTAGTTGTCGGGGATAATTACCGCACTAAAGCATGCAATAGCTTGTGTGCGTTCTGGGCTTAAGCTCGCTGTGAGGTAAATCGTGTGGGCGGATAAAAACAGAGAAAGGCGCTCCACCGCGTCCGGAGGTGTTCTACAATACAAGGTGCGGAGTGAGGTTCAATTTCTTATGGTTCAAGAATGTCGCCATGACGGCGGATATGTGACGCGCGCCGTGTTGACAAAGACACGTTGAATACGCGCGCCGTGTTGACAAAGACTGAAATTGTGCCGGCATTGGGAATAATTAGGGCTCGTGTGGTGTGAAAAATGCCCTTTGCAACATAGGAAGTACAGAAAAAAAAGGAACAAGTAGCAGCTGGTAAGGGCGGCCTCGAAGAAGATGCACGCCAAATTCCCACCTTTTTTCAACAATACTTCACAGAGACCGGCGGAGGGTCGATGGAGTGCGATCAGACTTGCTTTTATTTGGTTAGATTTTATTATAAAAGTGCTTGTGTTTCGAAGAATACTTTGCAGTTTATCAGAAAGAAGGGAGTGCGGATCACGTGATTGTTTTGGTGCAAGCATTTGGTGGTTGGTGTGGCCAGTTATAGAAAAAGTGTGTTTCAGCTGCGACCATCAATTTAAAAAAATTAAAATTCCATTTCCTTTTATACTATGGATACCCCACCCACCTTATTTATGCAGTGTCATTGGAGGTAAAAGCTTACCGTGCTTAAAAAGCACATGCACGGACAAGTCATCGCAACTATTGTTCACGAGGAAGGAAATAATTTAGCAGCTGAGTCCGCGCAAGCCGTAAAAAATAATTTGCCACTTGTGGAGAGCTTCCTTTTGTTCAGTAGAAATGTTGCCTTTGCTTTTCGGATGGAGTTAATATCAACAGGCGGATGAAAGTGATTACGAATGTCACTCACTATATTCACATCACGCCAAGTGTAAAAGAAAATGTTTGGGAATTTCAGCGCCTATGAATACCACCACGGAACTTGCTGTCCAAGCCACATGGGCTATCACGTGCAGGAATTTCTTTCAGAACCGAACGGCGCCGTTCGCAGATCTTCCCTAGCCGTGCTCTGGTCCTGCTGTGAAACCAATTTGCGAGGGTCAGAGGTATAGCTGGAAAACACTAAGATAAGCACACTGGTCAGAGGTCACTAAAGTATATGAACCATCAAGGAGCTTAACTGACGCGCACCAGTTGCACCACACACCAGTAGCATCTGCTATGCATTCCCAGTGCTGAGAAATCATCCGTACACGCGCCGACCGTTTTGAGCGGGCAATTGGCCTCATACGAACTGCAGTTATAAGAACTTCATCCCACTTTGTTTTGTAGCAAAATTAGGGCATAACCACCAAGACCGTGTTTCTAGGGACAAAAAGCCGCTTTGAAGCGGGTGTACGTTCTGCTTTCACACCGTGGCTCCAACGGGAAACGCAGTGGCCATGGTATGCCGTAAGATCGTGTGCGGCATCCCTAACGGTATGGTGTGTCCCCAAACCACATTTGAGCGGGAGTTTCATGACGAGAAAAGCAATGAAGGTCTGTGGCACTAGCCTTAGTCACAGAGCCACAACGGCGGATTGTAGCCATTCTGCTTCCTTAGTGTAAGACTATGGGGCCTCCTAGAGGTTTAACAGAATGGTAAGTTGGGCGAGTTGGTGTTGAATAATCTTGAAAACAGGCGCGGAAAAGACGTTGACTAAGAAGAGAAATACACAGGACGACGCGCTCTTTTGACTAAGAAGCATTTCAAGATGACTCCTAGAGGTGTTTATTCTGTACACATTTTTTGTACAATAACGAACTGATGCAGAAACAACAAAAGGATGTTTCTTTTTTCAGCAACGCTGGGCCCAGTTTTTACCGGCCACGCTATCTATAATCATAGCAGTATATAGCTGCTCATTGGAATACCAAGCATCAGCTCCCTCGTCCCTTTTCTCAATATTACCACTTCTTGGCACACAATTTTCTAGCGCATCGTATCGTGTTAGGTGTTCTTACATTTCTGTTAGTTTTTGTTTTGTTGCTGCGAAGTAAGAGTAAACAATGTGGGATGTAGTAGCGAAATAGGCAAGATCAAATTGCGTGAGAAACGCAATGTTGCTGAGAAATTGTGTCTCTGTTCGCCACACGATGCGCAAAACAGATCTTCCACCTGATATTGCGTGAACACCGCAATATTGCTAAGCAATTGTGTCTCAGTTATCCACACGATGCACAGAACAGGATTTCCACCTGATAAAATGAGTAGACATGAGCCCAGGGGAAACGGGGGACGTTAATGCCGCAATTTTAAACGAATAATAAAGGGGAGACAATTGTTGCATTTGGGGTCATAGAGAGACCTGGCGACAAGCTTGCAGAATTGGATGTGGATATGTCCAAGGAATGCTCTGCCATTCCCGCACTGGAGACGACAATATTAAAATACAGAGACCTACAGCCTTTTCAGAGTTCTCGACAGCCTTGTTTTTTTCCTCCACAAATTCCAAAAGCTTATAAGCAGACACGTTTCCGTACCGAGATTTGGTTCCGAAATTGTTATTTTCCTTCCCAGGTCACCGGTTTAGCTGCTCCAATGGAGAAAAATGACGAGAGGTGTCACGGTAAAATAGTGCTCCTGCGTTGCGCAAATGCACTCGTCAGCAGAGGCTCTCCAGCAGTGGGTGTAACAAGAGGGAATCCAAGAATGGGGCTTATCTCAGGGATTCGTGTAACATTGTAGCCGACCTTTAGGAATTGCTGAAAAGGCGTAAATTTGTGGAAACAACAATAACGTTTATTTATTTATTTATTTATTTATTTATTTATTTATTTATTTATCTACATCGTCATTACTGGCATTACAGTGGCGGGGTACACACATGAAAAATCACAATGCAAGCAAAAAACAAAGTAACAACGCCCAAAATACACTAATACAACTGCACACACACTTTCACAGAGAATTCGCAAACGCTTCATTATCAACAATACTGACTGTTGCAGAAGGCAGGGCATTCCATTCCCGCATAGTCTTGGGAAAGAAATATAACTTGAACAACTAAGTTTTGCTGCGATATTCAAGTGCTTTATGGTGGTGATCGTGTCGCTGCGATATGTAGTGTGGGGAAAGTAAATACTTGTCGCGGGGAATCCAAGCTTGATTGTAGTAAATATTATGAAATAACTTTAACCGCAACTTCTTCCTTCTTAGGTCTAGCAATTCCCACCCCAAGGACTCTTTAAAGTTGGTCATACTTTGAAACCTCGCGCAATTTCCAGAAATATAACAAGCTTCCAGGTTCTGTACTTTTTCTAATTTTGTTTTACCCATTGCTGTTGGTGGGTCCCACACAGTGCATGCATAATGCAATACCGTTCTGACGTAGGCTTTATATAATAGCTCTCGTGAACTTTGGGGCAACTGTTTGGTGTTTCTACGCAGAAATGCCAACATATGACCGGCTTTTGAAGTTAAAAAATCAACATGCAGATGCCAGCACAGTGTTGGAGTAAGGAAAACACCTAGATACTTAAATTCATAAACAATTGGCAAAGAGTACCCGTCTATAGCGTAAATTATTTTCAAGGCATTTCTTGTCTTCGTAAAACACACGTGTACAGTTTTTTCAGGCTTAAAGTCATGTGCCACTTGTGACACCACAGCTGAATATTGTTCAAATCACGTTGTAACGCGCTGCTATCCTCCACATCTTTCACTTCTCGGTACACTACACAGTCGTCTGCGAATAAACCCATAGAGGAGCCAATGTTTTCCGTTATGTCATTTATATAGATAAAAAACAGCAGAGGCCCTAGGACGGACCCCTGCAGGACACCTGACGTAACACCAACGATATTCGACTGTGACCCATTTATAGTTACAAATTGAGACCTTAAATTTAGGCATTCAATTCAATTAACAACTTGTTTATTTATATTCGAAGACCGCAGGTTCGGCCCGAGCAACGCGTGACAAACCAAGTCGAAGGCTTTTTTGAAGTCTATAAACACACAGTCTATTACAGAGAGGCTGTCAACAGTTTCGCTCACTTCATGAATAAATTCCGTTAATTGAGTTACACAAGACACACCCTGGCGAAAGCCATGCTGATTCGAATTGAGCAATGAATGGGTCTGTAAATGCTTCATTATGTTTGCGTACAAAATACGCTCTAGTGTTTTATAAACGTTGCTCGTGAAGGAAATTGGCCTGTAGAGTCTTTAGTTAACCAAATCACGTGGACCCGATTGTGAATCGGGACAACGCCCGCTATCTTCCAGTCATCTGGTAGGGAACATGTGGCCAACGATTTTGCAAACAATACAACCAAGAAATGTGAGACCGATTGTGCACACAACTGTAGCACCTTGCTGAGTAATTCATCAGGACCTTCCGCCTTATGTTCTTTCAATCCTTGAAGAAGGACAGTTATTCCGTGCTCATCTACTCGGATTTCCTCTATGTCAGTAACGCCCCTCACCGCTAGACCGGATCACCCTTACAAAAATTTTTATCGCCTTGGTTTTGAAAGTTTATTGATTTTTGTCGAAACAACTTAATGATATCTTTTTAAGTTTCTATTGACTTTTCCCTATAGAGTTTCAAAAGTTTTTTGGGCCACCGCGTTCCTATTGAAATGGGACGAAGAGGTTCAATAGATTTTTCTATAGAGTACTTATTGAAACTTGATGGACTAGATCTATTAAGTTTCTAATAAAGTTCCCTACAGAGTTTAAAATGAATATGCATAAAACTTTTTATTGAGATTCGAAAGACTTTTTCTATCGAGTACCTATTGAAACTTCGAAAAAAAAAGTTCCTGCGTTTTTGCAGCCCCCCCTTTCCATAGGGGCGATTTCCAGGCGTGGATTCCCTTTCAAGGGTCCGCATCGACCAGGGACTCCTGTACCCATTAAGAAACCGGTGGGTGCCCGGCGGTACCGGATTCGAACGCAGTACCTCCCGCGTACGAGGCGAGTGCTGTACCTCTGACCCATCGCTGCGGTTAAAAGGTCCTGCGTTTTTGCAGCCACCCCTTTCCATAGGGGCGATTTCCCGTGCAAGCCGGGTGAACTTCCCAAGCGTTGTAGTCCCACACAAGGGCCGAGCGCCAGGCCGGGGAGTCACTTGTACCTATTTTACCGGTAGGTGCCCGGCGCCACCAAGCCACACGAATGCACATGGTGCCTTCCACAGCCACGGTGGACGCTCAACTCGCAACCGCCTGTGGCAGGACATGCCGCCAGACTCTTTCACCCCCGGCAATGGCGCAACGCGGCATGATGGCCGGGGGCCCCGCCAGATGGACAAGGGTCAGGGGCCCCTCAACAGGGTAAAGGCAGCTTTCCAGGCGTGGATTCCCCTTTCAAGGGTCCGCACTCGACCAGGGACGCCTGTACCCATTAAAGAAACCGGTGGGTGCCCGGCGGTACCAGGATTCGAGCCCAGTACCTTCCGCATACGATGCTAGTGCTTACCTCTGAGCCATCGCTGCGGTCTCGAAATATAATTTCGAAACCGCAGCGAAATATTTTTATATAAATATAATTGGAATATAATTTATATAAATATAATTCGACAAATATTTTGTAAATTCGTGTAATTGGGCGTTATTTACCGGATTTAAGTTTTAATTGGAAAACATTAGAGTTCACTTTTTGTTCATGATGTCTGTCTTCAATTGGTTTTGAAAGCCTGTATATACAGCGTTTATTTTCTCTCACTTTGCAAGATTTGACGATGCCATATATGCGACAAAAACTGCCTGGCGAAACGAGACCACTGACAACAACAGCACCGGAGAGTGCTTTACATTCCGGAACGGGGTAGCCAGATTTGATGTGATGGGGGACTACAGCGCACGTCCCTATAATGTTGAACCAACAAGCATAGTCACTTTAGTGCATTTCAGATCTGATATCACCCGTACGTGCAAAACGAGCAGGGAATTAATATCTTTCGCCTTTTTTGCTAGTGCCGTGGCAATCCGCAGGCTCTCGCGGCGGGGCAATTAAAATTGATTTTCGACATGCATCTCCGGCCCCGCTCTATATAGCTGCCAAAATTGCTGGGAGTGACCTCCACAAATATTGAAGCCACTACTTTATTTTTTTTTTAAAATTCCAAATTTGGTGATCGCGGTATATGCATCCTTTCACCTGCATATGTAACGGACATTTTCATTCTCCGTGCACCGCCTCCATCGAAAAAACTTGGATGAAAAACCTCAAAGTGAGACAACAGAAGCTTTCTTGAGTTATCACGTTAAAACTTCAATAGAATTTCTAGTGAGCTTATATTGAGGTTGTTGCTATAGTGAAGACCCTACGAAAATTCAGAACAGCTTTCATAGAGTAGACTCCATAGAACTGCTATTGAACGAGTTCAGTTAAAAAGTGTATAGAATCTTTATCGAGCCTGAGTAGATTGAGTTTTTATAGGGAGGTCTTGAAATTCCATAGAGATTTTGTAGATATGAGTACAGTGAGATTTTATATCTTTAGAAATTTTATAGAGATCTTATAGAGATGAGGAGAGCGAGTTTTTATGGGGTCTCTTTTGAAATTTTATAGAGATCTTATAGCGATGGGGAGAGTGAGTTTTTATAGGGAGGTCTTTTTTTAAATTCTATAGAGATCTTATACAGATGAGGAGAGTGAGTTTTCATGGGGAGGTCTCTTCTGAAATTCTATAGAGATCTTATAGAGATGGGGAGAGTGAGTTTTATAGGGAGGTCTTTTTTAAAATTCTTTAGATATCTTACAGAGATGACTCGTTAGGTCATGAGTCTGCCATGAGTTTCTAATGAGTTCCTTTAGACTGTATAAGAACCCTATAAAAGTTTAATAGGATCGCAACATTCATTTTTGTAAGGGAAGATTGCAAGAGCTGAACGAGGTGAGAATACTGAGCTAAAGAACTGATTAAAGCAATTAGACTTTTCAAGGTCGTCTGCCACCAATACTCCGGAATGTTTAAGTGAGGGCATACTGATATTATCTTTACCATTCCGTTTTATGTAACGCCAAAACTCTTTAGGGTTTTTCTTTAGTCGTGAGGGAAAGGAGTCAAAGAATATCTGCTTTCTTTTGCGAATTTCTGCTTTCAAAAGCTTATTAACAGCGTGCAACTTAGCATAAGATAATGGTGTTGGTTTCTTTCTATATTTTTTGTAAATCTTCTGTCTTGTAATGTAAATTGAGCGAATTTTAGAGTTAAACCACCGTTTACACGTGCCACGTCATGCAGAATGTGTCCAAGACGGCACAGATTGATCACGTATCTGTAGCATCTTGGACTTAAAGTTTAACAATAGGTCGTTGATATTCACTGTTTCGGAAAGCGCTTGAATCGGCAAAATAGGTGTGTAAAGCTACATCGATACACTCTATATTTGCTCTTCCATAGTTAAACATATTCCTACACTTGGCTAGCAGAACTTTTTCATAGGTCACTGTCATTTCACAAAGAACAGCTTTATGATCGCTAATTCCCGGTACGGTCAACGTAGACTTGACCCAAGCCGGTTGTGTAGTCAATAACAAATGTAAAACGTTTCCCCCCTTGTCGGCACCATCACCATTTGGGTTAGCGCAAAATCTTGTAGCAAGTCTATTTTGTCTTTTCCTGCGGCCGAATGTAAGTGAACGTTGGTTCCTTTATGAGTTTTCCAGTTAATTTCAGGTAAATTGAAATCCCCCCTATAACGAGATTGTCTGCCTCAATCGAACACAATCTATACCTATAAAAAGAAGTGCCCGACTGACTGACTGACTGACTCATCAACGCCCAGCCAAAACTGTTAGACCTAGAGACTTGAAATTTCACGAGTTTATTTGCGTCATTGAGTAGGTGCTCACTAAGGTGGGTTTTTCAGATATTGCCCTGCTAACCGAAGAAAAATGCGAAATTGTGGTTTCGCGAATTCGTGATTTTCTTGGTCACCCATTCACTAATCGATGCGCTTTTTGCTCATATAAGTAGCCCTTAAGAATACCTAAAAAGTAGTTTTTGTATTTCGCCGTAACCTACACCAGCGAGGTGATTCCGCATTCCGGAACTAAAACGGTGTTGCTAAAGATTCTCAAATAAATCTTTCACCCATTAAGTAATCCAACTGATTTTTGCTAGAATATGTTACTCATACAAATGCACAAAACCGTTTTTAAGGAGTTCACTCTGCGACGCCGCTAAAAGGGTCAAATTGTTTTTTACAAATAACACGGCTGATGAGCCAAAAAGGCCTGGCAGGTTAAGTACACGTGTAGCCAAACTGCTCTTTGAAACGGCTACAGATTGCAAGGGCACATTCTGACTACGGTGTTGGAGGTCAATATTTCTTAAAATTGTAAAAATTCCACCATGGAGAGAGTGAAAAGCGGTAAAATAGTCTTTCAGATATTAATTTTTTTACCACCCGCCATCTGAGATATCGAACTGGTTTTTGTTAAGATAGGCAACTTACTCACGTATCTCAACACTGTTATACAACATTTTTCAATGACACTTTCCCAATAGAGGCAAGCGGGATTTCGGGAAAACACTGTGTTTTTACATTTTCGTAAATAACCTCCCAGCCAGTTGATATCTCCCATTCGTTTTTTCTTGAAAATGCTGCCCATTTAATTGCCCAAAAACTACTTTCAGGATTTTGTCCTACCATGCGGATAAGAAGGCCAGCGAGATTTTTTAATCTGCATCATTTTGGACATAAAATTCGGTTGAGTTTTCCCGCGTTTGCTTAGTGGTCGTCATCTGTTGACACTTTCGGTAACAACGCGTCTCCCGCAGCAGCAGGTGTCATATATCATAAATTTAAAGGAGGAGATGTACCAGTAAAAAGCGCAAAGGTTAGCCCTCGGCATCTGCTGGGACTTCCTGCAACCTCGCACCTGTCGTAGGTAGCCCCTGTTACATTTGATAAAACTGTACCGATGAGCATCGTTCATATCTTCTGAGATAGCACTTCCTACGAGGAAGAATACCCCTCACCCAGCCGGCCTCCATCATTTGTTCCCCGCGCAATCTCCTTCCGAAATCAAGTTGTGTTTGCAACCTGGCATTCTTCCTCATACCCTATAAAGAGTGCAAGCAAACCAAGCTCCTCCTTCTTCCATTCACTTTTCCAAACCTTGAGCTATGGGAGAACCTGGTGACTAACAGAGATCTGGATGTCCATACAATACTTACTCCAGAGCGAAGGCTGCCCACTCATCACATGGCTTTCTAAAATTGGAACCACTCCCACTTCGCCGGCTCAATAAAACCTTTTTCACTCACTGACTCATTAGCTGAAACGCGCCATCTTGGGGCAATTTGTTTAGCGACCGTTGGAGTAAAACCCGAGTATTTGTCGTTTCACATTACCACGACGCGCCTGCAGTAGGAGCCTATGTACTGACAGCATGCAAGCGCTCCCGACTGTGTACCACTTCCCAATGAAGTAGCCTAATATGGTGACTAACAAATAGCAATTGCTGTCCTTAATATAATGCACCACCCGGGCACCGCCGTGTACTACCGCTAGTACATTATAAAACTCAGTAAATATTGTCCTTGCGCTACCCGGTGGTAGATAAAAAGAGGAAACAGATAGCGTCTTCCCATTTGATAATTTGATTTGACACCATAAGGACTCGTATTGACAAACATCAACGTCGATATGGCAAGAACGAATGGTTTTATGCATTGCTATGAATACTCCCCCTCCGTGGTTATTTCTATCTTTACGGCCGAACGTGTAATCCCCGAAAAACAACTCGTTATCACAGATACCGCTGTCTAGCCACGATTCCGTGCCGAGAACAACAGTAGGCGGCGTTAAGAAAAGCAGACCGTGAAAATCGACAGTTTTATTTTTGATACTGCGGCAGTTCACAACAAAAAACGATATGCTTGAAGCGGAATTCTTTGTACATCAGCTTCTTTCGACAACCTATTTTAGACTTTCATCGTAGACGTATTTGATGTCGTTTAAGTGAAGCACGTCATATCTTAACTTGGCAGTTGACCCGTCAATTGTTTTATTCTGCGCTAATTCCGAGAGAATTTTCCGCTTCCTGCGCACCGTTTTCGAGAAATCCTCAGCGATACTAATTTGCCTCCCTTTAACTTCGAATTTTCCACGACGTCATGTTTCTGTTTAAAAAATGCAAAATTAGCAATTAGTGAGCGCATTTTCCCAGCGCGATACTTTCCGAGTCTGTGGGCTCTTTTTATTTGTACAGAGCCGATCGCGAGTTTCCTCACAATGTTTATTACTTGTTTTCCAGATTCAGCGGTTGGCTCGAAGGCCTGCGTGTCAGGTGCACCATAAAAAATGAGATTACAACGTCGACTTCTATTTTCTATATCATCAATATTTTCGAGTACAACCCTCATTGAAGTGCTTGTGTCCTCGCACCTCTTTCAGCAATTCGTAACTGCAGCTTTGATGTCGTCCAACTGAAGCATGCACTTCTCAAGCGACTCAATACGCTTAGTTAGCTCACCTATCGCAGTTATGCTTTCATCTTGCCCAGCTTCGATAGTTCCCAGCTTTGTTTTGATTTCAGTGTGTCTATTTAAAAGTAGTTACAAAGTTTCTTCCACGGTTGGTCTGGGGTTCAATTCCACATAACCACACAAAATCAGTAACAAAAAATAGAACGCATAACTACGAAGCAACACGAAACGTCTGCGTACACGACAAGGCGCAGAGCATGTTGACAACTTCGCAAATACAATATGGGGTGGAACTGGCAAAACTACGAGATGTACACGAGACGACTCGTCAAAACAGTGACTAACCTGCAGAAGCAGAAGAAAATGCATGAAACGCGGCATCGTTGCGCCGGTTCCACGCCCCTAGTCTAGAATGAAGCTAGCCGCCTTAAGTACGCCGTACACATCCAGAGCCATATCCCTGGGTTCTTTGGGCGGTATCTCGTACTGGCTGGAAGCTGTAGCTGGGCATGCTCCGTAGAAGTCAGGATCCCGGCTTTCCAATCCGTCGATGGAAGGTGATGTTTCTTGCGTCCATGTCTGCGCAGTAGATCCGGAGTCGTCAGCGTTTCTAAAGGCGCAACCGCACATGGCATTGCCTGCAGAAGCAGAAGAAAATGCATGAAACGCGGCATCGTTGCGCCGGTTCCACGCCCCAAGTGTTCAATGAAGCCAGCCGCTTTAGTACGCCGTACACATTGAACGTATTCACAACGAGCACTTTTACAGCGACATTTCCAAGGAGACGAAGCTGCTGCTGCAAGGCATCCTCACTGAGGTAAATTTCGGCAAACCGGCTGAGCTTGCGACGCCTAGTATCGGAGACGGGGAAGGATGATATCAAAAATTCTGCCCAACAGTTTAGTGTGAAAGTGGACAAGGAGGTAGAAAATTCAAAATGAAAGTTCAGCCTTAAGAGAGCACAGAAGGGTACCTGAAGGTGGGGTGAGAAGAAAAGACTTTTAAATGCCGACTTGCAAGTGGCGATATAAGTTGACTCCCGCTTTTTGCTCACGCATAACGCGCGGTTGCTCTCCTTAGTCACGGAGGTTTAAATCATTCTACCCTTGGTCCTTAAAATGGTTCGGCGTAACCAAAGTGCGGGGATTTTGGCCCCTGTGTGTGACGTAGGCTGATCACTCAACGAAACGTACCTGTGGGCGCTCGTACGGGTCACCCGGGGAACAAGACCTGCTGGAGGGTCAGGAGCACGTAGGATGCATGCTTCTCGCTTCGTAACGTACGCCAGAAGCGGACGCCGTGGCTGCCACTCGAGTCAGGGAGTGCCGCGTACCGGTGGTCGGTCTTCATGCATTGCCCTCTGACTTTCCGCTGCCTTCTTCAGCAGTTGATGTGAGTAGTTATTGGTAGCTAGTCCAGTATCGGCCAGTCGCCGGTGTTGACCGTGCTCAGTACTTCCGGGGCTTCCGTGGCTTTAACGGCAGATGGCGATTCTCCACATTGCGTTGTTAGCTATGTGGCTTGCCGTGTAGCGGAGCGCTGGTACCCCTCCTTTCCCCAAGCCTAGTGGTGCTTACGATTACTATTGTTCTATTGTCACGTCCCACGCCCAAACACAGTTCTGCAGTGCTATGTCTGCTGCATTGGGCGGCGCGTGCTCCTGGTTTGTCGTTCTTAACAGCGTGCTTCAGTGTGCTTCAGTGTCGTTCTTAACAGCGATGCGGTTTGAGCTGGAGAGTGGGCCGGCGAACGTGCGCAGGAAAATCTCGCCGAGCAAGACACCGTCGCGTTCCCCGGCACCGTTTCCTGGTAGCGTGCCTTGCCGTTCTCTGGCCAGACTCATGTGGCCACCCGTCGGAGGCGCGATACAAGTGCTACGGGCACGGTTTGGAAACGCGTCGCGGGTGGCTCGCTGTATCGCTTATTGCGACGAAGCAAAACGGCCAAGACGCGATACCGTTAATTAACCTCTTAATTAGCGTAGACCACCAGACCACACAAGCCGAACGGTGGCCACCGAACGGGGTCAAACATTTTGAAAAAACCTGACCGGTTGTCCTGCTGTTCCCTTCGCTACTTATAGAGCTACCCGGCAAAGGCGGTGGGCTCGCTTGCATTGACGGACTTAATGAACAAGTATTCATTAGTTTTTCCGGGCCTAACGACAATACCACACAGAAAACCTGACGGAGCATCCAAGAATAACTATGTATAAACTGAGCTAAACTAAGAATAGGCTTGGTGGGGTCACCAGCCTTGCTGTTTGTCCAGTCCTCGCGCCACTAGTGCGTAGCTCGATCTTATCTTGTCTTAATGCTGTGCCACTCTCAACGCTGTCGTAGGAATAAGCTGGACTTGCAGCTAAAGATTTTTTTGTAGAACCAATACACGATGTTAACAACGGATGCAGCACATGCACCAAACATTCGCACAGATCGTGGGCAGAACAGCGCCAGTAAAAAAGAGGTCACCTAATCGTACATACGTATTGTTTTAAACTGTTACTTGTGTAAAAATGATCAATTGGTTGTGATCCAGCCGCATTGTGTCAGTGCCGTTGTTTCCTTGGAAGGGAAGGTTTAAAGGCTGCTTACATGCAGCCCAGTTGCGCGTTGGCACCGCGTGCAGGTTGACACCTTGAGTTACAAGAACCGATGTAGACAATCTGAGAGGTAGTCAAATCTACGACGGTTGTCTCCGCAGGGAAGGCACCTGCTGCCTTCAATGGTTGTCGTGGGGAGGTGGGCCTCTAACACGCTCTCATGTGTGGCTGACGTTCGCATGGTCGAACAAGACAAAATACAGCATAACGAAAATTAAATGATTGCTCGAACACAGCACCCCATTAGTTCCGGCGCGTTCCCAGAGTTATGCCGGAGTGGACGTTTGAGCAAACGCATTACCCAGGGACCAAAAAACGTTGTTATAAGGGGCACAAAAAGAAAGAACCTGAATAAATGGTAAAGGACAGTGGATATGCAAGATGATGAATACATCACTAAGCAAAAACAATCGCGCCAATCCACCCGGTGAATGTGGTTGGAAAGCAAAGCCGTAAACGGCACCCATAACAATTACCCATGCGACGTCATTTAAAATCACTCACATCGCTTTAGAAATAGTAAAACCAGAGAGAAGTGAAATGCACTTAACCACACCATTTATTACTTCAAAGATATATTCTTTGGAAGGTTAAATCAATGCGTGATGCATGAACGGTGTTTCGTTGAGTTGTATTGGTGTAGAACAAGAGTGGAAATTTTTTATAAAATTAAAGCAAGCTCCACACCGGTGTTAGACAATCTGACTTCGCCGTCTCTGCGCCGAGGACGGAGGCGACGAGATTTGCGGCAGAGAAGGAGGAGGAGGGAGAAGAAATACTTCTGTTCAGATTTATGAACGGCCCAGAGTGAAGCCCTGGGGAGTGATTCCTTCTTCTGTGGGGCCCATATTCATTCCGCGCGGCCTGTGTTCTGCCCACCCGCTGAAGCTGGGTAGGTAGAGAGGGCCTGGTCAGCAGCATCTCAAATTGCTCTAGTTGGGTAGTTGACGGAAAAAGAGCAGGGTGCTCAGGGCTAAAATCGGCCACTCCGATTACGGGGCGGAGTGTTCCTACTTCTGAGCAAAATTTACATTCAGCGTCGTAGCGATTCGGATACATTAAGTGAAGACGCGTAGGTTGAGGGAAGGAGCCCGAATTGTATGAGCCGTAGCCTAGTGTGTTGTTCCCTGGAAAGGTCAGGGTAAGGCGAAGGTTGATTGATAGAAGGGTTTAACGCGCCGACGCAACGCAGGCGATGAGGCGCGCCGGAGTGGAGGGCTCCGGATTAATTTTGACCACCTGGGGATCTTTATCGTGCGCCGAAATCTCGTACACACGGGCGTTTTTGCTTTTCGCCTCCATCAGAAAAGCGGCCGCCGCGGCCGGGAATCGAACCCGCGACCTCGTGCTCAGGTAAGGCGAAGGTACGGTCTGTCTCAAGAGGCGATAATGCTGGGTTATCTCCCTGAACGTGACAAGCGGGTGACTGCCCTCGTGCAGCTCCCTAGCACGGGACGCAAAAGCGCAGGCTTGTTGGGTGGGCATATTTGTTGCCCTCCTTTGAAGCGTGAGGGTGTGCAGATGAGCTGTATGGAAGCGTTTGGGGAATGGTTTTTTAGCACGCGCAGCGCAGGTCAGGACACCCAACCCGACTGGTAATTCCAGTAGGCTTGCTTGGAATCGGTGACTACCCTCTGAACCCCTGGTTGAGTGAGAGCCACGGTGATGGCTGCCTCTTCTGCTGCCGCCATTCTTGGGTCCTAAGCGAGGTACACGCAAGGAGGTTGGTTCTGGAGGTAGCCAAGGTGATGACTTATTGCTGCCCTCGATGTTTCAAGGCGTCTGTGTAGATAACTGCATGATTCCCACCGAGGGTGGTGTTTAACGCTTGAGTCTGTGCTTTCTGGTGACCCTCGTCACGTGAGGGGTTCACATTTCTAAGCAAAGGGAGCATCTTTAGTTTTAGTCGACAAGAGTCTGGGAGTACGTCAAGGGGAGTGACATTTTGGGCTGCCCGGCCAATCTGGTTACCCACCGCAGTTCTGAGTCGGATCTTCTGGTTATAAAGGTGACCTTCTGTCAGCTCTTCCACCGTGTTGTGGAGCCCCGTGCTAAGGAGCCTCTGTGTGGACGCACTCATGAGGAGACCAACGGTCTGCTCGACCGGCTTTCTAATCATTATTTATTCTTCCTTTTCGAAAATAAGACATGGGGTGTACGTAAGTCACTCTCGACAGGACAAAAGCTTCAATTAATCGAAAGGTACCCGATTCCTTTAGGCCTTGTTTCTTGGTGGCAACTCGCCTGATCATGTGTATGATTTGATTAATGCAGTTTTTGAGGCGCTGCAAGGATACGTCACTCTTGGTGTTAGCCTCGAGATGTAGGCCCAGGATTTTGATTCTTGAGCTTGTAGTGATGGCCTGGCCATCAAGGATTATTCGAATGTATTCCTTGATTTGGCTTGAGAATGGACGACAAGGAGCTGTGATTTTTTACGTGAACACTGGATGCCACAGGCTTTAACACATTGGCGTGCCAGAAGTGAGATGCCGTGCATTGGTGTGAGCTTCCCTTAATTTTTGTTACTCTTAGCACATTAGCAAGGTGCGCACAGGGCCGCTAGACAGGCGTGAGTGGTCGCGTGACGGTTTCACGTGGCATTCAGCGAGAACGCAGTGGGAAAACCTGTAGATGTGCTTGGTGAGTGCACCACCTGTCTTCCCCGTCTTCGCGTTGGCTCGTAGCTAAATCGGTAAGACAACGGCCTCTCACTTTGTTAGTCTATTAGTTCCAGGTTCGATTCCCGGGGGTGCCAGTAAATTATTTTATTGTTCGCTGGAGTTTTCTGGTGACACCAACGGTCGTGAAAGAACCCTTGGGGGGTATAGGAAAAAAATTCCCTCGCACTTCCCCGAGGGGGAGAGTGTGTAAGTGCGAATGCACGGTTGTTGATTGCGCGATTAAAGTGGATATCGTGATCTTGGAGTGGAGAGGAGGCGCCCAACACCCGCAGTCACTGAGCGGAGAGAGGAGGAGGAGAGTAGCGCCCGCCGTTACGGCGAGGGCTACACGAGCGCCCTCACGCGTCGGAATGCGGAGCGCCCGCTACGCGAGCGAGAGCTCTCCCGCCCGAAGTGGAGAGGAGGCGCCCAACACCCGCAGTGACTGAGCGGAGAGAGGAGGAGGAGAGTAGCGCACTCCCATCTCACCCCGTTGCTAGGGAATACGAGGAGGAAGACGAGGAGCGCGCGCACCCACAGCTGTTGCTATGCGGACGACGGCGGCGGACGATTCAGGCTCGCTTAAGAAGTGCATTCGCACTTAAAAGCTTTGCTTAAAATTGATGAGAAAATTGGTGCACACTTGTCCCAACCTGCTTCTTCCGCGTAGATGTGTTTGGCGCACCCTATTTAAGGACACACATATCCGATGATTTGTCGGAAATGAGGTAAATATCACATTTCAGCGTAAACAAAGCCAATTTAGGACATCAGCAGCCTCATGTGTCGTTCAGACACACTTACTGATGGTATAATTGGTGCATAAACCCTATGTTTGCTGTTCGCAGATCGGTACTACAATTACACAACTTGCGAGCTCCGAAAACGAGGCAACAAGAAAGGGCCCCACTGGACCGAAGCCTGCAATGGGGCTTTTCAGCAAATTTGCAGGCCAAGCAACATATACTCATTATACGAGAACTGCACGACTCCTGAAGGTTAGTAGCCGTTTCAATATTTAACAAAACGTTCACTTTAAATGCTCGATTGACGCAATACACATTTAGAAAAGATTATTACCTTGTCAGAGCTATTTTTTGAACAAATGTATTGACGGAAATATACCGTCAAAAATACGAAATATAAATCTTCATAGTCACAGCGACCGTTCTTTTCACCATTCCTATCACAAGTTGCCTCATAAAATTCTGACCACAAATTGGAAAGATGACATTGTGTCCACGCTTTCAGGTCTTTGATCTTCGATCAGGCCGCTTGCTGGGGCCCAAATAAGGACTAAAAGCGTTTACGGCTTTTAAATATGTATCTTAGAGTCAATATATGAAAAAAATAAGCATAGTAATGAACAATGAAGCAAATCAAACAAACAAGTAGCTTTTCAACTGAATCTCTAAAGCCAGTATTTTGGGCTGGAGAAAAATCCTCCCGACACGCGTCGACTATATTCTTTCCTCCAACACTCACAACAAGCCAACATCGGCAAAAGTGCGTCTCCTCTTTCAAACCCGAAGAGGGTTTTTTTGTCAAAAAATAGGCTTTTCTCCTACAGAAGAACGCTTAACTACGGCCTTCTGTCCGCTTTAACAGATGAGATGCGGCCAGTTTTTTTTAGTAGCCATGCAACAGACCGACACATGCGATTTCCCCAAAAAAGAGAGAGAGGAATAAGTTTTATTCTCATAAGGGATTAGTGCATGGTGGGCCAAACCCGGAGGTTTGCGCCAATTTCAGCCGCTCGAGTTACAAGCTCCGCCTGGAGCTGGAGGTCAGAATGTGCCAACGGCTCCATCCATTGGCCAGGAAAATAATGGGATGGAATGCGTCGTTCCTTTAAATCTAAATTTGTGTTGCACCGTGGTCATTTTACCGCAGCAGGTACAAAGTGGGTGTGGCTAGAGGGAGGAAGGGTAGACGCGATGGAGTAGTACATACAGCCTACAGATTCCGTTTGTAATTGGCATGCGCTATTCCTCTAGAGTGAGGGATAAGTGGGTGCGGGGAACACTGAGGCTGCCGTGGCGCTGATGCTCTGTGAACTCTCTTGAGGTCAAGAGACAGTCCCTGGTCGATCTGCATCCATTGGGGGTTGAATCTACATCGTACGCCCGGGTGAAAAGTGTTCGGGCTAAGGGGTGCCCAGTATCTACCCCTCCCATTCCTCTGTGAGCGGGCAACCATAATTTAGATCGACCGTGTGATACGGCAAATGTAGAGGGTATTTTAGCCTACCGGTTTCCAATTATTCCCTTTGGAAAAACTTGGTGCGGCCGGTTTCTAATCGAATAATATGATTTCAAGAGTGGTCGTTTGGGTTAGTGGAATGGCGATTGCCGCCTCTTCAGTTACTTGAGCGCCTGAGGAACGAAGGGTGAGAGCAGCAAAAGGAGGAAATCATGCGTGGGATAGTGAGTGCCTGTTTATTTTGATGTTTTGCGGCGTCCACATAGAGGATTACTCGTAAAACGGAAATTTTATGAGCCAGTGCCCTGGCTTATATTGTCGCGAACCATGTATTCGTTGTTGTTTTTACTGCCCGTCTAACGCCCGCTCTGTTTTCTGTGTCAAGCGAAGCGCATCTTGCATTCTTCATCTTTATATCCGCACGGGATATCTCATTCAAATAGCAGACTGTTTCGTCTTAACGTGACTAGCCCAGAATAATCTTCTCTGATCTACAATGTTCTGGATGTAAAAGGACGGTTTCAGAAACACTCGCGCCCAAAGATAAAAGCCTGCAGAGCAGACGCCACAGCATTCCGATCGTCGACGCTTGCCCGCAGACGTCACTTTGTTGACTGGTGCTTCGCCGCCTGTGTATTCTTTGAGTTGATAGGGGAGGACAAGTTCGGTCCAATAAACGTGTTTTCCTTCAAGATAACTGCGTCGTCTCTGGCTTCGTGACAATATTGTATGACTCCCTCTACAGTGTGAACTGCTCAAAAAGCTTTTTGGTGTATGTAACCTGAGTAATCGGCCTGCCTCCGTAGGATTGTTGCTGGACAGCAAGACCACTTGAGAGTCATCCTTTTGATTCTTAATTACTCGAATAATACGCTCTTTCAATCTTCCCCTCAAGACCGAAATGAGAAAAGTAGATGGCCTGATCCGAAAACATTCCGAGCCGTCTTTCAGTTAGCGCTCAACGCTGGCACTGCACGACAGGGGGAACAGGACTGTACCATATGGAAGAATTAAAAGTAGGCCACAACAATCGCCATGTCAACCTCCTGGCACTTTCCTCCGCGGGCGGTGTCCTTATAGAAAAAACTCAGTGTTGGCCCAACTCAAAGCTATACGTTAGTGTGTAGGATCCATGTTGGGCATCATCACAAAATCCCTTGATTGTCTTGCAACCAGCATTCTCAATTCCAGATTGGTCCACTCGCAGGGGCTAACGCATCAGCTATAGGCGCAATAGTAAAGGAGGAATTGCGCACCGACACAACGCACCCTTGGATACTCCGATGGAAGGGACAACATAAGAATGTGAAAGTTTTCCTCTCTGGTAATGGATTTTAAAAGGGTCAGTAGCGATATGGCTTATATTTGCATCGTGCAGCTTTTGCGTATCTGGATGCCCCTAAGATAGCTCCCCAGAAAAAATCGCAAGAACCGGAGCTGTTGCCAGTGGATTTTGTTTGGCCGGCATCAACAACGTGACGTTTTACACATGTGGTGGGTAAATAACCAACCAGTTAACTGTTTTCTGTTTTGCCCTCTACGGCATTTAGGTAATTGAAACAGCAGTTTTGAGACTTTTAAGGTTACATAAAGCCTACAGCCTGCAGCCCTGCGTGCTAGGGCGTTCTTCCGCGAGCACACGTCACCCCCCATCGATGCCTGGATCGCCTGTGCCAAAATTTGTGCCAGATGAGGTGGCCCACATAGCTTGTTCTGTCAGCTCAATTGGAGATGGTTATTTTAATTTTATTACTGAAATATTTGTCTGAAGTCATTGAGATGTCTAAGCGAGTGTGCAAAGATGACTGTAAATTGTTGCTTAGGTTGTTTCCTTAGATGCGCCAGTGGTTATACGTGAGGTGGACTTTTTTGAGTTCGCGTTAAGAGAGGTACTTTTTCCGAAGGAACACCGTTTTTAGGCCTTCTTCTTATGGTTCTGTGATTTCATGCCTGCAGTATCATTGGCGCTGCCGGTAAATTCTACACCCTAATTGTTATTGTAGAAACAAGCAATTCTACCAATAGATATATAACAGGTAAAGTAGTTGACCTAGATTTAGTTCAGAAAGCCGAGTGGGAGTGGTTCTTTCGTGCACGAGGGCGACAATTCCTTTCTAAACAATGTTTCTTACGAGATTGCTTCAATCTATAACATCAGTAGTCATCGAAGTCTCTTTTGTGACTATCAAAGTGGCAACTGAGCACAGTAGGCTGTTTCAGGCCGAGGTAGTTTTCTGCTTTAAAGTGCCGTCTGCTTTAAAATGCCGTCAATGGCCATTAGTCGAAATTTAAAAATACCAGGTGTCTGAATATTTCTGTAATGGTGAAGTTCTTATGCAGTGTTGATTCTCCTGGGTCGCTCGGCCGTTCATGCGCTTTGCCTATAAGTGTTGTGTCAGCACGTCCTCAGTGTGTGCGCCCGCTATTTGATCTCCAACTGTAAATAAAAGTTGCCCTTTTTGATTGGACTTGTCACATTATGAGTTCTATAAGATGTTTTTTTGGTTCTTGTCTTTTTTGTTTTTAAAATAGTTTATTAGCGCCTAATTTCTAGCGCATCGTAGCAACGTCCGTTCCACGTGGTTTGACATCTTCGAGTATTTATGCCACAATACTTAATTTAACCATTCAATTTCCCACCACCCGCTTCAATGATTTTTCTTCCTCTCGAAGCGTCCTATCACTGCTGGGCCACTTCTCTAGCGAGGAGTTTGATTCAAAGAAACGATGCGATATCTGTGTTGGTTCATGCAACCTTTGTTGCTCTTGTCTGTTAAAAAAACGTTGGTGCGAAAACCGAAAAACACGTTCTAAGGAACACCGAAAAGTACACCATTGTTGCAGTATGGATTTTTGTCTTTTGCAGTGCTGATGCGTTTAGAGCTCGCTGCCAATCAGTCATTGCCAAATTCTTCAAGCTAGGTGTGGGTTATGTTTCGGCTGCTCGCCTTGCGGCTCCAATGTTTTTTTATTCATTATACTTATCATATAGTGAGAACAATTTAGGGTCCAAGCGGGAAAGATGCAGCATGTCCAAAGGTTAAACAAAGGTACACCAAAGTTACAACAAAATTATTACTAACATACAATAAAGGTAAAAAACGTCAATCACCATGAAATTGTACTCGTTTTCACAGGGCAGAGTACACACACAGAAACATCCCCCAAGGTCAGAGCCCCACACTGTTAGGCACACAACATGTTAAATGAAAGAAGTATTCTGAGCCAGAAAACAAACCGCATTTTGCGTTGGAACAGAAAGTACAGTTTAGGTTCGGGGCAACAAACTGCACTCAGTTCACTAGTACGGATTCTTGGGCAAGTTGGTGTGGCGATCTTGACGAATTCATAGCGCAAAAAGGACGAGGACAGAGAGAGAACACACAACACAGCGCTAACTTCCAACTAATTTTATTTCACACAAACGTACATATACGAATCCCCAGCCTACCCGCAATCACTTCCCACCGTCACCGCCAATGCTGACGTGTTGCAGCCATGCGCAGAAACGTTGCCTCCTTATCCGACAAATTCAGTGACGGCACACTCACACAGGACAACCCCGCTTTACTAATCAAATCTGCCTCTACTATTTCTCTTACTTTTTGTTCCTTGTGTTTCGAACCGTATCACACATTGCTCAAACCGTGGCACGCAGCCGCAGTCGTGGCAGTGAACAGACAAATGGCCATCCCTGTATTTGCTGACATTCCGTCTGTGCTCGCCTAACCGGTCGTTAAGACATCGGCCGGTTTGGCCTTTACAACGCTTCCCACACGAAAGGGGAACATCATACACCACACCGACTGCGCACTTAACACATGGTTTCCTATGTCCTTTTACACACCCAACCGGTGCTTTACGGAAGGAGTTAGTCAACTTGCAAATTTTGTTCAATTTGTTAGGTGCAGAAAAAACAACCTTTACGTTCATCCGATTTGCAATCTTTTTGAGACGGTGAGACGTATTGTGCAGATATGGAATTACTGCTACTTTTTTTCTTTTCTCCCTCCTGTGACCTGCCCTTCCTCTGTTTTAAATTCTTGAGGTTACTCTCAGCTACCGACAAAAGAATAGCCGCCGGATACCCAGCAGCGATCAAGCGCTCCGTTTGCTCTTTGAAGGTACTCCCCATAGAATGGTGGCACGATTTTTCAAGAGAATTCTTAAAACACAGGTTAATTATTCCTCTTTTTGTGAGCTTGGAGTGAGCCGAATGAAAAGGTAACAGGCCCTTGTCTGCCCTCAGGTGATATGCCCAACATACATGTCGCTCAGAGAGCGTCAGTTTAATATCAAGGAACTGTAGCACGTTGTTGTCCGGAACCTCATGAGTTAACACCAAAGGATTAAAACACTCTCTAAATATGGCTAAAAGCTTACAAACAGCCATCGGAAAATTGGCAACACTGTTGTCAAAGATTACTAAAAAATCATCAACGTATCTACAAACTTTCACAACATGAACATCATCTAAACGGTCTGCAAGACACCTGTCCAAGTGGGCTAAAAACAGGTTGCTTAAAACGGGAGCCAAACAGGAACCAATACACACTCCCTGCTTTTGAACATAGTATTTCCCATCCCATTCAGCAACAGTTGACCTCAAATAAAACTTTAGTAACTCAAGAAACCCGTCCACTGAGACCAAGGCTGCATTTTGGAAACGCACCGTAAAGCACCGGTTGGGTGTGTAAAAGGACATAGGAAACCATGTGTTAAGTGCGCAGCCGGTGTGGTGTATGATGTTCCCCTTTCGTGTGGGAAGCGTTGTAAAGGCCAAACCGGCCGATGTCTTAACGACCGGTTAGGCGAGCACAGACGAAATGTCAGCAAATACAGGGATGGCCATTTGTCTGTTCACTGCCACGACTGCGGCTGCGTGCCACGGTTTGAGCAATGTGTGATACGGTCGAAACACAAGGAACAAAAAGTAAGAGAAATAGTTGAGGCAGATTTGTTTAGTAACGCGGGGTTGTCCTGTGTGAGTGTGCCGTCACTGAATTTGTCAGATAAGGAGGCAACGTTTCTGCGCATGGCTGCAACATGTCAGCATTGGCGGTGACGGTGGGAAGTGATTGCGGGTAGGCTGGGGATTCATATATGTACGTTTGTGTGAAATAAAATTAGTTGGAAGTTAGCGCTGTGTTGTGTGTTCTCTCTCTGTCCTCGTCCTTTTTGAGCTATGAATTCATCAAGATCCACTCAGTTACTGATTTCGCAAAAAAAGGGGTGCTTGTAAATATTAGTTCTTGCGAAGACTGGCTTGATGCTGAAGCTCTGTTTTTGACGAGAGGGCCTTGAAGTATCTTTTAACATGTAATACTCTGGCTTAATTTCTACTTAAGGAAAATATATTAGATGGAGTAAGTTAAGTCTAACAGCTCGTCGTGTGTCGTCTAGATGTTCAAGATTTGCAACTGCAATACTGTCAAGGAGAAATCGCGACGTCTATACCTGCTGAAGATAAAACGCAGTGCTAGGCGCTGAATGTTTCCAATCTTTTGTGTATTGCTTTTTGTGTGGGGGTCCTATACTACGGAAGTGCACTCCAAAGACTGTCTTACCATTGCTTTGTGAGCTTTAAGCTTCAAGGAACTGTGAGAATTAGCGAATCGATGCTTTAGAAACCCTAGTGTTTTACATGCAGAAGAGGATGTGTTTACTATATTGGTTGTCCAGCTGAGGCTTGAAGTAATTGTTACACACAAATATTTATATTCTCCCACTTGTCTAATCTGCGACAGTTTTATATCATATATGAAAGGACACTTGTTGATTTCGTTGGTGATACACAAATCAGAAGCTTTTTTTAGATTAAATATTATGTTACAATCCATGCACCAAGCTTCCAAGTGACCGATACTTCTGTGTAAAACTTGATTTGCCATCGAGTTGATTACTTTGAAAAGAATACAGTCGTCTGCGAGTGGTTTAACTGATACGCTGAGATTTCTTGCTTCAACCAAATCGTAATATAAATATTCAATAAAACAGGACCGAATACAACACCTGCGGTACTCCCAGAACGCCCAAAAAACAAGAACGCGATCCCTCAATCTCTACGTACTGTTTACGGTTCAGTAGATAACTTATGACATGTGTTATATCTAAAGGAACGCCAACTGACTTCAGTTTAGTTATTAACCTTTTATCTGGAACTTTATCGAACGCCTCCGAAGTCAAAATGATCACATCAACCTGGGTACCAGCATCTTAAGCATTGGCAGATATATTAATTGTAGTTAATAACTGTGTAGTAGTAGAAAGACCTCGTTGGAAACCACGTTGGTGTTCACTAAGAATATTCAGATATTGAAGAACGTTATTCAGATATTTTGTGATAATACATTCCAGCAGTTTATAACAATGATAGGTGAGAGAGATGGGCAGATAGGTACAAAAATTGAGACGGTCACACCACTTCAAAACAGGAGTCACACGTGCAATATGCCAGTCATTAGATATCGCACCAGATGTAACAGATTTCTGAAAAATGAATGCAAGGAAACAGGCTAGCAGTGTAGCATAACATCTGAGAAATGCGGAAAAGCTCTAATCAGGGCCTGTCGATTTTTTCTGATCCGATCGCACAATCAAATTCGGTGACACCCTCCAAAGAAATTTGAGTGGCACCCCAATCACCATTTTCAAAAACAGCGCCGTTTAAAAGATCTCACATCTAACTTTCGTGGACGCGGTTTCTGGCGATAACAGAAATGCACCGACGGCAACTTCTCCGAGGTAGATTGGTCTGGCACTCGTTTGTATCTAGAAGCTGTTTATCACGGGCTTCGCAATCATGTTACGCAATGAACCTGTAAGTGATCCGAAACGGGAGTAGAAGAGGCCACCGTATTTCCCCTGCGCACAATTGTGAATACTTGCTGTACATTTCTACAGGAGGCTTTACTCATAGGCAAAAATTGATCAAGAAGCCACGAAAAGTGCAATATGCCACCCCACAGCGCTGGAGTGAAATTTATGTCACCTTGCGAATGCCGTCTGTGATGTGAGGTTACGGGAGACTTAAAGCGAGGTAATGGGACACAGGTTTGATACAAAAACCACGGAGATTTATCAGGATTCACGCAAAAATAGACGAAGACGATAAAAATAACATACTACATGGGCATAGACGCCGGAGGAAACGTTCGGGCTACAGGAAAAGTGAAAACTGCTCACTGTCACGGTACGTTGTAAATAAAGGTTAGTGCGTTCTTTCGAGGCGAAGAATCATCAGATGTCGGAGAGGCACACCAGGCTAGGGCGTTGGAGGTGCGCCGTAAAGGGTGACCTTGCGAGGTCATTGCCATCGGCGAAGGGCGGAGAGAGGGCGGCCGGCCTTCACGTTGTAGAGATTCTACTGGCAGAAGGTCGGGACGGGGTGCCTGGACGTCCTACTAGGGCCACAGGACACCGGAGTTCTGTCCGTCCTACGATAGGCTACAGAAACTCACGACCCGACCGCTGGGCAGTCCTACTCCGTTCCTGGAATCACCTTCTTCTTCCTCCTCTGTCTTCCGTGACCGGCATCCCTTC
Organism: Haemaphysalis longicornis; assembly: GCA_013339765.2. Lineage (NCBI taxonomy): Eukaryota > Metazoa > Arthropoda > Arachnida > Ixodida > Ixodidae > Haemaphysalis > Haemaphysalis longicornis. The sequence continues at coordinate 206,450,589 of CM023451.1, read as the reverse complement.
CTGGAAGATTATCACAATCCTTTCGGCGGATTGGCGACCTCTCTTGACAGCTATCTCATAATATTTTCCCCCTCTTTAGTAAGTTCTCCAGAGAACTATTCTAAGTATTGCGGCCGCAACAGTAGCCACTGTAAACCACAATTCGCGGATGGTTGGAAATTACAGTCAAATTGTAAACCTAAACAAAGAGCACATGTTATTCCTGGAGGGAACGGTCTCTGCACAAAAGTCGTTATGCAGATGGAGATAGTTGGCGTAGTCCAGACAAGTACGCAGTAGACGCCTTCCAATGTTCCGGTTGGCTAACATGTAATTGACTTAAGTCGATCCTTGTTTTTTTTCTTGCCGCCAGAAGCCGATGGGTTTTGCACGTCTTCTTTCCCTCTGTATTTCCAGCAGAGCTGGCCGTGAAGGTTGAGACAGCATGGGCTCGTCAAAAACGAATCATTCTTGTTGCTTACTCGTTGTTCTATTCTGCACATCTGGAGATACGGAAACCGTTGTAGTTTAGGACAGTGGTTGAATCCTGTCTGTGTTGGCCCTGATGTTCGAATACTGGATTAGGTATGACTGGTTGAGCGCCTGTCCACAGTCGGTTCACCATTCAGGAAGCTAATGCATCTTGGCTAAGGCTGTGACTGTGCCCCTGCGGAGCGGACCTCGCGCAGCATCTGGACACTCGCCTTGGACTTCAGTTGCTTCCTCTTCAAGAAGTAATGTGCGGTCAACCTCCTCTTGATGTGTTTATGCCTCTCCTGCCCGTGACGGCACTTGGGTTTTGGCGAAGCCATGATGAACGAGAGCCTCTACTCTACCTTCAGCTTGCGTATGGGTTTCCGAATTTTCCTGGCCGTTTCAAAAAGTTGGGGCTCTCTCTCTGCGCAGTTGAATTGAAGCTCAAAGCATTCATTCATGGAAACTTGGGTTTCTCTGGTAGCAGTAAAAATGATTGTATTATCCGCTTGGGTGATGACTGCGCCCATAGCTGCAGCTTTTTTCATCTGGTGCTTTGACAGTACAAAGTCCTCTATAAGCAGCGACCCGCTTTATCTAAGCTCAGCTTCAACACGTTCAGTCGTCGTCGTGCTCACCTCAGGTAAAAATGTTTGTTCCTTGCAACGAGTTTCTTCTGGTCCTCGATGCTCCTCGTTAAGCAGTTGTCTGCTTTCCTGCTTGAGAGAATTCCTAAATACCACACGAGATGCGTGCACTAGGTCTGATGTAGTGAAGTGAGGCTGACTTCGTTGGTCGCCAATGTCCCCTACATTGGTATGCCATGACGTGGTGCCGGTAACAGAAGATTCCTGAGCCACCCTTCTCTTTTGCAAGTTCTCTAGAGCTGCTATCTGCTGCCTCAGCATGGCTGTCGCTTTTCTTGATCTTCTTTTTGTGCTTCATACTCCGCTTTCAATCTTTGTCTATCTACTTCGAGTTGTGCCTTCAATTTAGCACGCTCGCCATCAACCCACGTGCGTAGTCCTACTCCCTTCAATCCTGCTTGAATTCTTTCAGAAACACGTGTTTCTAAATCTTCGGTTCCCATGTTTATATCCTAAACCCGTAAATCTTTTCCACTCGCTTGAGTCTCACTCTCCGAAGTGTTTAAAGAGAGTCCTGTCACGGACGCCAATTTGTGATGTGAGGTTACGGGAACTCAAGGTGAGGTAATGGGACAAAGGTGTAAGACAAAAACACGGAGATTTAAAGGGATTCACACACGGATAGACGTAGACGATAAAAAGCACATACAACACGGGCATAGACGCCGGAGGAAACGTTCGGGCTACAGGAAAAGGGATAACTGCTCACTGTCACAGTACGTTGTAAATAAAGGTTAGTGCGTTCTTAAGAGGCGAATAAACATCACATGTCGGAGAGGCACACCAGGGTAGGGCGTTGGAGGTGCGCCGTAAAGGGTGACCTTGTGAGGTCAGTGCCATCGGCAAAGGGCGGAGAGAGGGCGGCCGGCCTTCACGTTGTAGAGACTCCCCTGGTAGAAGGTCGGGACGGGGTGCCTGGACGTCCTACTAGGGCCACAGGACACCGGAGTTCTGGCCGTCCTACGACAGGCTACAGAAGCTCACGACCCGCCCGCTGGGCAGTCCTACTCCGTTCCTGGCATCACCTTCTTCTTCCTCCCCTGTCTTCCTTGACCGGGATCCCTCGCCGGAAGATAATCACCATCCTTTAGGCGGATTGGCCACCGCTATTGCATCTACCTCATCACACCGTCTTCACGGGTATCCGAGTCATGGCCCCGACCCATGGTGGTTTGTTAAAGCGTCGCTATCACCTGTACCTATTGAATGCCAATGGCAAGATTGAAACCAGAGCCTGTTGGTTTATAAGAGGCCAACTGCCTAAACTGGTTCTAAAACACGCATGAAATGTTACAGCCGTATCACAAGACAAAAAAAAACACATCGGAAATTTCAACCTTGGATAGAAAAATACGCCGCCATTATCTTTTATACAGGGTGTCCCGGCTGTTGTGCACCAAGGTTTTAAAACATAGCAATAATGCTACTCGAAGGAAACCTTGAGCATAATGTATTGAGTACAGTGGAGTAGCCGACTACATTTATCGTTAATATTATTAATCAATTAGTTGCAGTTATTGATCTAACTCGAGAACCACTCTCCTAATTGTTAAAGTCTCAATGTAACACTTTTAGGTACCTATACGAGGGGCATCTAAGTGCGGTGTTTTCTGCACGAACTAATGTGGGAGTCATTTATTCTGACTCATTAGGAAACCCCGTGAAATATGAAAAATACCACGTGATATCCCTCCCGCCCGCTTCGTAAAGCCATGGCCTCAAACAACCTTCCTCTGAGTTAGCAAGAATGAAAGAAAGAGAAGGAAGAAACAAGGCATCGCGCCCGATTTTGTACCTTATCGAACACAAGCCCCCGCGAAACATGCCGTTGCTACTCCTTCCCTGCGTGCAATATCAAGGGGATGCGCTCTCTCTTTGGACGCGTGAACGGTGAACCAGTTTCTTTCAATCAGCTCATTTCAGTACGCTGCTCTATGAGGTGTGCGGGAGTGCCGTCACGGGGTAGTTTTCATATTTCGCTTAGTTTCCTTATCAGGCAGAATGTAATTATTTCGACTCTGAAAATACCGCAGTTAGGTGTTTGTCGTGGGCCCCTACACTCACGCTGGTGACACTTTAATGACTACAAGAGTACTTCTCAACCTAAATAGTCTATTACAATTAGTTAATTAGGTCTCATTAACAAAGAAATGCTGGCCGATTCTCCACAGTACTGCAAAAAGTTTGCACTAGGTTTTCTTCGAGTAATGCCATTGCTCTCTTTGAAAATCTCGGTGCATGATAACTAGGACATCCTGTGTAAAACTTTAGACGCTTATTGTAAGTATAACCTGAACATGGCCGCCAGGTTCAAGCGAAAAAAAATAGGGGTAGTGGCGCACATCATTTTTGAAATGATGTCGAGTCACTGTGCTTCGCTAAACTGCCTCATTCGCAAGATTGTATGGTTGTATAATAGGACAGCGTGACGGACTACTAATAACGAACTGAGTCTTACTGTTTTATCGGGCAGCCACAAGCCCTTCTGTCTTAGTTGTATAATACATTTAGAACCGTTGTGGGGAGTGAGCATTGCCTCCAGCACTGTCTTCAAGACATGGTTGCGTAGGGCGGTAATGCACGTTTCATGCGCAAGTGCCCATATTGTTCACTTTTTCGCCATGCGGCCTACACAGTGTTAGAAAAAGGAGCTCTTGGTGTCCAGACATCTTTTTTTCGCGAGATAGAGAGAGCCAAAGATGACAAGAACCTTTTCATTTTGCATTGATGGGACAAATTGTAGTCACTCTACGGCTGTCCGCGCAGTGCCTCAGGGATGGGTGACCTCACCGTTCTGTTTGAATATTGTGTTATTTCTTGCCGGGTATCTCGGTTGTACGCCTTCCCTGCACTTTCTCATGTACGGGTGTGCACCGTCCCCTCAGACCTGAGAAGACCTGCAACAAGGTATTACTGACACGCATAAATGGTGTGAATATGCTGCAAAAAGACTCTGTGTCAAAAATACAGCTGTTCTGCTTGTGGCCAATGCTCGGGGATGTTGCCGACTGGAGGTGTCTCCGATCGTATTACGACTACGCCGCCGACCTGTACGCACAGCGGCCTATGTTGGGATTGTAGATTTCGGTGCCAGGGTCAGCCTCCGTGTGTCTTCGTGCCACTCGACAAAAAAAAAAGAAAAAAAAACGGCCAGACGGCATTCCTTATACTAAGTGTCCTACAGTTGTCTTTTTTTTCTTCTTTAAAAATGGCCCGTCCACTGATGGGGTCAGGAATCCAGCCTCGACTTGTTTACAAAGCTCACTTTCAACGTCTCAACCACGTGGAGTGGGCCCAACAAATGCGCCGCAAAACCTACCATTACCTGCTTCCGTGCGATAACACCGATCCCTTCCATCTGCGTCGTTCAGTCCGCCTACGCAAGCTAAATTGTGATGCTGAGGCATTGGGGCCAGCTTAAACACGAGTCATTCACCCTCATGCCTACCCTGCGCACTTACCAGACCACCCTAGCTGTACCACCAGGCAACCGACAACAGTCCTCTAACGCTACTTCAAAATCGATCCCACAGAAATACAGACATGCTTTTCACTGTCGAGCAAGACTACCGGCTAAGTACCAACAACCCGTGGCACAGGCATTTGTGAACGCTTGGATCAAGTATGGATTGCTGATTTATGTACTGCAATATCCTGTCTACCCAGAGGCGCATAAAACGTGCGTGTATAAAACACGCCGCGCGCTGCAATCTATGCTGGCCGAGCTTACTGCCCTACAAAACGGCCTACAAGCGTAATTCATTCTCTCCATGACGCCCATGTAGCATTATGTTAAAACATTATGCAGAGTCAAAAGCGGCCAGCGCGATTTACGTTGAGTAAATAATTACTCGGCTATCTCGAGGGGTATTCACGAGCTCTTCAAGAATAGCCCAACAATCCCTGACTTTCATAGATCCGCCTCGATATGCACCTTGCTCACATTTGGGCAGGTAGTGCGTGCGGCTAAACATTCGTTATACGGCCATTGCCCTTACTGACAACCGGTCACCGCGAAAATATTCTCTGAGAGGAAATATCCGACGCCCCAGACATGCTCTTCTTGTTCCCGTTCTTCTTCTTCTTCTTTTCTTTTTTTTTCTTTTTCTTCTTTTCCTTTTTCTTTTCCTTTTCCTTTCTCTTTTTCCTTTTCTTCATCATCATCATACCGTCATCATCATCATCATCATCTTCTTCTTCTTCTTCTTCTTCTTCTTCTTCTTCTTCTTCTTCTTCTTCTTCTTTTTCTTCTTCTTCTTCTTTTTCTTTCTTTTTCCTTTTTCTCCTTCTTCTTCTTCACCATAATCATCAGCAGCAGCATCATCACCAGACTAGCTACGCCCACTGGAGGGCAAAAGCCTGTCCCATTATTCTCCAATTATTCCGCTCTTGTGCTAAATGAGACCAATTTATCCCTGCAAACTTCTTGATCTCATCTGCCCATCTAACTTTCTGCCGCCTGCTGCCCCGCTTGCCTTCTCTAGGAATCCACTCGGTTACCCTTAATGACGAACGTTTCTGTTACCTTCGCATTACATGCCCTGCCCACGTCCATTTCTTCTTAATTTCTACTAAAACGTCCTTAGCACGACTTTGGTCCCTGACCCACTGCGCTCTCTTCTTGTCTGTTACTGTTACACCTATCATCTTCCGTTCGGTTGCTCGCTGAGTCGTCCTCCATTTAAGCTGAACCTCTTAGTGAGCCTCCAAGTTTTTGCCCCGTATGTGAGTTCCGGTAAGGTGCAGCTGTCATACAGTTTCTTCTTCAGGGACAATGATAGGCTGCCATTCATTTTCTGAGGATGCCTGCCGAATGCACTTCACCCCATTCTTATTCTTCTGATTATCTCTGCCTCATGGCTGGAATCCGGGGTAACAACTTGGCTACGTAGATATATTCGCTTACTACTTCCACTGCCTCGCCACCTGTCTCAAATCGCAGTGCTGTGCCGAGGTTATTGATCATAAGTTTAGTTTTCTACATACTAATTTTCAGGCCCACGGTTCAACTCTGTTTGTCCACTGCGTTAAGCATGCTTTGAAATCCGGCCCCCGAGTTACTTAGCAAGCAACAACATTAGCAAATCTGACGTTGCTCAGGTATTATCCACTAACCCTAACACCCAGCTGTTCCTAATCCAATGTTCTAAATACTTCTTGTAAATATGCTGCGAATATCAATGCAGAGATGCTGTCTCCTTGTATGACGCCCTTCCTTATAGGTATTTTACTGCTCTCCTTATGGAGGATGATGTTAGCTGTGGACCCATTAAAGATATCCTCTAGTATTCTTACATAATGCTCATCTACCCTCTGATTCCGTAATGCCTGAATGACTGCTGATGTTTCGACCGAGTCAAATGCTTTCTCATAATCGTAGACTACATATAGGGGTTCAGTATACTCCGCAGACTTCTGTATCACCCGATTGATCGTGTGAATATGCTACATTGTGGAATATCATTTACGGAACTCTACTTGTCCTTTAGGTTGACTGAAATCTAAGGTGGCAGAAATTCTGTTAGCGATTACCTTAGTAAGTACCTTGTAGACGACTGACAGTAAGCTGGTTGGCCTGCAATTTTTCAAGTGCTTGATGTTACCTTTCTTATAGAGTAGGGCATCGTTCATATTCTTCAAGATTCCGGTATAGTCACCGCCATTAGGCATTGCGCGTACAGGTTTACCAGCTTTACTAGTCCAATTTACCCGACATCCTTTAAGAGGTCTGCTGTTACTTCACCAGGTGCTTTGCCCCCCCCCCCCTTCCATTTCTTTCAAAGCCTTCCATTCTTCTGATGTCGTTACTGGTGGGATGTCTATCTCCTTTGAACTACTTTCTCGTTGGTTATTGTCCTGGATGTCCCGCATACAGTACAGATCTCAATAGAACTCCTTGCCTACTATGAATATTTTATCCCTATTGCTGATGACATTGCCTAGCTTGTCTTTAAGTGCATACATCTGATCTTTCGCCTCGTCTAGGCGCCTCTTTACTGCTTTCAGGCTGCCTCTGTTCTTTACAGCATATTCGATCCTCTCCAGTATATACTTTCGTATGTCATCTGTGGTAGGCTCATTGATAAACTACGAGAGCTCATGTAGTTCTATTCTACCAGCTGGGGTGGAGATTGGCATGGTTTGCCTTTTCCTAAATAAATCTTTCGTCTCCTGGGAAAGTTTACCAGAATCCTGTCGAGCCATCATGCCCCCGACTTTTACTGCACATTCCGTGATACTGCGTGTAAGATTTTCACTGGCTTCCTGTGTCGTAAACTCCGATTCCTCGATAAAAGCTGAATAGCGGTTCTGCAGCGCGACCCTGGATTAAAAGTTTCTCTCTCTCTCTCAAATGAAAGCTTTCTCTCTCTCTCTCTCTCTCGCTCTTCGACTTTACGTTTTATTGTTAGCTCATTAATTGGCTTCTTTCGTACTAGCTTCTTCCGGTTCCTCGCCAAATCTAGCCTAATTCGAAATCTTACCACACAGTGGTCACTACTCATTGCCCTTTCGAGAATTTCCATATCGTGCACGATTACAGGCTTTTCGCATAATATGAAGTCTGTTTCGTTTTTATGCTCCCTATTCGGGCTCCTCTACGTGCACTTCCAGCTCTCCTGAGTGCAGAAGAAGGTATTCATGATGCGTAGATTATTCTGTTCTGCTAACTAATTAGCATGTCCCCCCCGGCTATTTCAATAGCCCGCACCATAGTTCCCAACTGCCTTGTCTCGAGCCTGACTCTTGCCTAATTTAGCATTGAAGTCTCCCATAACTACGATATTCTGTGTTTTACTTTAGCCATTGCCGATTCCGAATCTTCATAGAAGCGTTCAACTAGCTGGTCGTCGTGGCTGGATGTGGGCGCGTAGCCCTGTACCACCTTGAGCTTGTACCTCTTATTGAGCCTAATTGCAAGACCGGCTACCCTTTCGTTGATGCTATGGTATTTGTTTATGTTGCCAGCTACGGTTTTATGGACTAGAAGTCTCACTCCGAGATAAAGGTGCTGCGTAAATGGACGATGTTCAAGATTAACATTCAAATAAGTTTCAGATTTGGTTCTCTGAAAGAACCGCTGGGCATCCAATGTTATCTTTGAATGGGCATTCTAGATATCTCAATATTCACCATACCGCGCTTCTGTCATGTCCTCAGCTGTAAAATGCCTCAGATAAGTCTACCAGGCCAGCTGGGAATCGTAGCAATCACTAGCCGAGGCCTACGCAGTTCATGAACGCTTTCCGCGTTACCGCACACGCTAAAATGTCATGCACTTTCCCCCCATATTTCGGGCCTCCCTCGCTTATTCCTGTATTCTAAAAAGGGTGTTCGCACCAGGCCAAGGGTCTGCTGATTTTGACCTTTGCCCACTTCCCGCAAGCAGTCGGTGCTTATGGCCACAGCACGCCAACGAGAACTCGATAGCGCGTCAATGTCATTCTGGCGCATTTCGCGAACTCGCTCTTGGGGGAATGAACATTACGGCACAAAAATGTGCAATTCAGTATAGAAAGCATCCACCAAAAACGAAGACATCAACTTACAAAAAAGGATGCACCATCAGGGATTCGAACTTGCGCCTCGCAAAATTACACATCTAGTGCTGCAGGCTACTCAGTAATGAGCCAGCGCTCCCAGCGGACGGGAAATATTGGTATAAGGTATATAATGTATAATCAGGTTACACTTTTACTTATTTTTAGCATTTCAAGCGGCTAGATTACTACAGTAAGGGTCTCCCAACTTTCCACAATATCTCACGGATACCAAGTGCATTTTTTAGGTGTAAAAGCGTTCGCACATGTGGTCATGCTGCTGACCGCTGTACCTGTGCACCCAGCCACCCAGTGCAAAAACGTGCTTCCTGCACCCTAGTTTTACGCTGTACGTATGGTATAAGTTTGGGTTTATTTTATCTCCTTAGTGCCTGTAATAACTTCACTGAATCTTCTCCCGCCTTCAGTTGGCCGTAGATGTTCGTACTAGCGTACCAGTCAGCGAAGCATCGCATGTGCGCTGGTGCAGCGCTTGTGTGGACCGACCTGGACCTGGAGCTTGATACAGTGTACAAACTAACAAACTAAAGCAAGACACGTACATTCTTCCAGTCACAAACGTTTCGTGGCTTAGTTTCAACTCAGCGAACGAGCTTCGATGATCCATCGTCGGCGGCCGACGGACTAAACGCTGGGCCTTCTGACTCTGTCAGAAGGTCGGCCACCCGTGCAGTAGCGCAGTAAGCAAGTCATTTTTTCCTGAGGTCACACGAAAACGCCACAGAAAATGAGGAGGGTGGAGAGAGGAGGCCAGCTCTTGCGAATTGATTTTTAATAAATGTATTCGCGTAAACGCACCCAGAGTACTTGAAAGATTGCCTAGGGACTCCGGACTACATTTTGCGCTAGTAATCCCGGAATGTTTACAAATTCCTACAGTGTCCCTTTCAGGCTGGTTGTAGAAAGCGTAAGTCTCACAGATGTTCAACTATCTGCAAATTACATTACGTCAGGTCAAGTTCGCCGCTTTTTGCTGTCATTGAATTGCAGCCACCAAGGATTCAACACACAATATTTTTTAGTCACAAATATACTGATGTTTCACTGATAACATTGATTTTTCCAGAAGAAAAGCCCGAGGTATCAACAAGGAAGACGATATCACCTCCTCCAGCAGAATATTATGATCATAATGGTTGGTCAGCATCTAGATAAAAACTTCCACTTTCCCAAACTCTGAATATATATGCTTCTACCTGCAGCATGTTGATGTATGCATATGGTACCCAGGCTGGTACTGAAAGTATTTTTTGTACACAGTCAGCGGCAATAAAGTAACAGAGTATTCTTCTCGTTTTCGTTCTGTGCGGGCGCAACTGGCTTTTTTCTGCACAGGCGTTTTTTATATATATTACAATTAAATGATGTTTCAACGCTAGAAGTGGTTTTCAGGCATTTTGTTTCATATTCCGTGCCTATCTTGCATATTTCTGTCAAAGGATTTTGTGCTGTTTTTATTCCCGAAGAACCTGCTGGGCTACATAGTTTCGTGTATTATCAGCGAAAGCTTTCCAATGGTGAAACATTTTTTAGTTGATTTATTTGTTTGCGGCGTCTCGTCACCACCTCGCACGGGGCAAGCGTGAGTGCCCATAATGCCTCGCTTGTCGCTGGCGTCTGCAAGAACCTAATGCGATATTCTGCGGCGCAGCATCACATTTGGACGGGGCCATCTAAAGTTCTGCGTTCAGTTTTGGCAGTTTTTTTTATCAATTTGCTTCTGAATTTTGCACTCCGATCACGGCTGGAAAAGCTGATGGAAGGAATAAGGCGGGCCTTTTACGCTTCCACAGCACGCCGAAAGATCACGCTAAAAGAGAACGATCCTGTCATCGCACGCGCCTTCCGGGCGACGACATGTCTGGATAAATATCGGAGTCTAAAATACGTGCGTGAATGACAAAAGAATCGCCTCAAAATTTGTTAGAGTGAGCAGTTGCCTGCGTTCGGAACCGACGATGGGTTTTATATTGCTTAATTGGCCGCTCATTCGCGCCAATGTCGAGCGCGGTCGTGTTGTGGTAACGCCATGCACGCGCGTACACAGGCAGTTGCAGTATTCCATTCCATCATTCCGATTGGTTCTAAACATTTATAACCGTAACAAAAAGCAGACGAAGGGTTGCACGGTACTGCACAGGGACGTTTCTGGAGTGCCTCGTGCATTGCGTTAGTTTCCCTCCCCCTACATTGCCGGAAACTTCTACGCCACCCGGTTTTGATAAACTACTAGACAAGTACACCGTAACAGATAATACAAGCGATCTCGGAAGAGTAGTGTGGGTAATGCAGGCGGGCGCGTCTGCCTCTTCGTTCGGCTGTCCATATTATTGCATAAAGCAACTAATTATTCCATCCTCGCTTCTTCTCCTGATGACCTGGAGCCCCTTTTTACTGTGTAATGGCTGTTCATTCATTTTTTTACGTGCTGAGTGCTGCCAGTAGCGATACGTGGGTGGTCTTGTGGCCAGGCGTGGTCTTCTTATCCCCCCTCTCGCTCCCCCTCTTTCCCCCAGCAAAGTTTATCTTGCGTCATGTTTAGGTGGGTGGGAGGAAACTGTTTACTATATGTAAACGCCTGGCAATTCTGCAAAATACACGCATCAGTATTTCGTCCTCTGCAAGTACAATTGCTTTTTTTTAATGCAGAGCTCGAGTTTCAAATTGAGCAGAGCGTACCTATGGCTTTAACAATGCAGTGACGTTTGATATGGTAGTTCCACAGTTCAACCAAAAAGATTTGTTTTGGATTAGCGTAGGCGATTTGCACACAATGACACTTAAAATGAACAAAAAAAACCCCCTGCCGGGATTTGAACCAGTGACACTGATTGTGCGGGTGCGGAAGTATATTCCACTGTTTCACGAAATAATTTTGTTTTGTGCCGGTCTTCGGCACAATAAAGAAACGCAACACAAAAATATTTAAAGGAACAACTCAAGCAAAAAGCCTCTAAACGAATAATTGTCTCTCTAAAATTCCCGAATTGTAGTGAAGGGTTTTATGCTTGACAAGCCACAAATGAACCATGCCTTGTGCTTGTGCACTGCAAAGTACTGTGATGTGGAATCACGAAACAAGTGCCGCGTAGGGCGGGCGCCCACATCACCGTGGAGCCAGGCCATGCGCCAGTGCCATATGGTATGGAAGTCCAACCTAACGAGGTCCAAGGGCGCCCCCGCCTCGTTTTCACAGCTGTAAACCGTATGCCATGGGGAATCAGCGGGAAGTCTTTATAAAGGGTCCTCTGGAGAAGATCCCACATAAATATCGCATCCCAACAAGGCAGAAAAACGGGCTGTATTGTTTCTGTCTGTTTGCATATTGAACACTGAGTTTACCATGGCACAAGAATCCGCCTATCCTGCATCCAGGTTCCTACAGACAAAGTGCCTATGTGTAATGTAAGAAAATCGTGTTTATTCTAGGGTGAACCTTGCATTCTTTTGACGTGTTTAGCACCGTTTGGCCTGGCTCAGCACGGTGATAACATTTGTCCACAAGGACTTGGACAACAATACCGCAAATGTTCTTGTACAGTTTTTGCGTGTCACAAGGACAGGTACTCGACAGAAAAACGAGCGAATCGAAACGCGTCGTTATGTCTACTTTTTAAAAATACCCATACAGGCCAACATAGCATGCACCATGCCAATACTACATAATTTGCGGTATGGGACACGCCAGCCGTGCTTGCATGACACTCCACCAGAACGGGCCGTGAACATCTCTCCAAAAGGAAAGCCGGTTAATCAGCTGGCGCATTTGCAGGTGCGGCAGCCCTAAGGACCCTCCTAAAGGTATTTGTTTACTTCACCGCTCCCATGTTCATCCCCAAACAAACATCGCTAATAACCAGTGATAGTTTTTGGCTGCGCCACAAAATAACTGGAAATTCTGCGGAAATAAACCTGTATACTACATCGAGACCCACCCTTTCTATCACACCAGTGTTTTCTATTCGACACTTAGGATTCCTGTCTGGGTAACTGAACACTTTAATAACAGTTGCGCATAAAGTTTCATGAAGCTCCCAACGTACATGTTCTCCAGCAACAGGGCTGTTTGGGCTGCGACTGAGACAACGCCCTTCCGGAACAGTGCTCGCCGTGCGTTTATTTTGCACTTTACGCAAAAAACGTTGGTCGCTACTGATTACTCATTACCAAATAAACCTTCCGTTACTCATATTCTGCTCTCAACGGAGAATGCAGTTTCTACAAGCGTTGCTGGTTACACACGAATATGTATTTTGCAACTCCGGGAAATAGAATTGTCGCCAAAGCGAGCTGAAGTGCCGTACGTCCAAGAATTGGTTGCATGTGTAGAGCTGCATGAGCGTCATGGACACTGGTATGTTTATTACACTCTATGAACTAACAGAACTTAGGCGTATTTCTTACCGCGCGAATTTCGTAGCGGCGCTGTTTTCGCGTTTTCCATCGATTCCCGATGGCCGTTCGGCCAATCGGTATTGCCGGCGTCTGAATTTCGTCAGCGATCTAGTAACACCACGCGGATATTCGATCGACCGACGTGTTCGCGTCGCCGTCGGCGTCGTGTGACAAAAGGCGGTTTGCCAATTTGGAAGTTGGCGTCGCCGTCGTGTCATCGTCGTGTCAGCGAAGGCCAACGCGCCTTAACGACAAGCGTGTTAATAGAGCGCAAACGATGCATATGAACGAACACTATAGCATTAGGCGTGCTGCAGGAAGCACTAATTAAGCAAAGGCGCCGCCGCGAACAGTAGACGCTGAGCAGACGGCGCTTCTCTTCCCCGGACGTATACGAGAGAACCCGTTCAATTGTAACATTTCTGCTTTCTGACGCAACTGTGAGAATCGACGGTGTACATGGGGGTAGATGGCAGAGCCGCAAAAACACAAAGAAAAGTGTGCGAAACGTGGCAACAACCCTTGCAACAAAAGTGTGGGCTTTACGCTGCACTGTGAACATGTTATACTGGGCACAGATGACGCTGACCACCCAACCTGACGATTGCGCTAGTTCATTTAGTGTACTCCAAACGCCTTTTATTACCCTTATAAAGCTACTGCTAGTGGCAACACATTCAGTCCTCAAAAGGACCAATGCCGATTCCCCGTTAATCCGTTTTGGCTAAGAGTGTACTCAGTCGACTCCCCCAAATTTCCTCCTACTCTTACACACGCCCAAGCACTACACGATTTCCTCACTCGGAATCCAGCTGTCGCCTTACTAGTTCGTCGCCCACTGCACCATCACGGAACTCCCGGACGCTTACACCACTGGCCAGTACGTCTGTCGCTCGCTTACCCGCACAGGCCGGCACATCCTCCACCACCTGCGCATTAACCCCTCACACCCCCATTCCCCTGCTTCTCGCCAACCCATGACTGCTAATCCGAATTTGGCTTTTCCGCGTACCGTGAATCCCTCTCACCAGCACAGCCGTTTAGCCCGCCCTTACAATCATGCACGAAACTACCCATTTTCAAACCCCACGAACTATATAGACGCAGCCACCGACCCTGCAGGTGAGGCATGGGCTCTCGCTGTCATTGGTGACGCCACCCACCATCCCGTAGCCTCTGCCACTACAGGCACCACATTGCCACCTCAGCGGCAGAGTATCATAAACCTTGCTCCCACCCCGACTCCCACCCCTCCCCATATCCTTCCTCACTCCCAACAGGCAATTCGGAGTTACATTAAGGGACGCATTTTTTTCTGCCCTGAAGATTTTTTCGACAAATCCTACCTGTGACGCTGGTGTGGAACAATGTCGACAGTGGCATAGGCGCTACTGATGATGGTACCCGACCATGCTCAAGATTAGAATTTTCGGGCTCCCGCTTCTTTTACGGCTACTCACGGGGGCCCCAAAGCAGTGGCTTTTAAATAACTCTTTATCTTCCAACGAACTCTGCCTCTCCGCTGCAGCTAAAGGTTGGTGGCTTCGGCAAACACACAGCTTCCTAGAAGCACGCAATGGTCCACCCCCGCCCTGCGACTCCCCCCCCCCCTCAAATTTTTATCTCTCCTAATTGCTGCGAAGGTGTGGCTGTAGATCCCATTACCACTCCCTGTGTGAGTGTCCACGTTTCTCATACAGCTCTCTTCTGTCCCCACCCCTCTTGCAATATGCCTCCGGGAGCCCGGACATCGCCGATCACGTATTGGTGAAGGCAGGGGCACTGGCCATACACCCGACGGCTACCCCAGCCTTTCGTAAATCCAGAGACATCAGGTTTCATCTTTCTCTAGATATATGCCTACAAACAAGCTATCACATGCGCCTTCTCTCAACGCCGCGTTAAACTCCCACCAGTCCAGCTGACCTGTCCTTTATCGCCCTGTGAACCATTTACACTTACACATCAGCAGGAATGACAAAGCGACCGCCGAAGTGTTTCCGCTGTCGAGTTTCCGCTGTCGAGTTGGTACCCGTGACACCTGACACCCTCGCCGACGCTCAGAGAATGAAAGCCAATCTCCAGAAGCTCCTAGAGAAAGACAAGTTTCTTCAACTTCCACAAATTGCTGTCCGTGAATCGACTGACAGTCTCTACTGCGACGTATCCAGCGTATTTACTGCATCGCCGCAGCGTGTTCAACAAGTTACATGGCCTCAGCCATCCCGGCAGTCATGCTTCTACACGTCTTGTGGCTGACCGCTACGTTTGGCCTGCGTTTCTTTATGGATGCCAGACCTGGGCACGCACTTGCATCCAATGCGAATGCTCTAAAATCACCCAGTACGTCACCTCAGCCCACGGGGCATTTTTCCTGTCGTCGAAACGGTTTCAACAGGTCCCCACTGGCATTATTGGCCCCATTCACCAACCGGAGAATACCGCTATTGCCTCACCGTCATTCATCGTTACACTCGGTGGCCTCAGGCAGGCCCCCTCTAAAGGATTATCACAAAAGGCGTCGCCTCACTTTTCTCGTCCGGCTGGATATCCTGTTTCGGCACACCTGGTCGTATTACAACCGATCAATACCGACTGTTTTAATCGCAGCTCTTCAGGCTGCTTGGGCTCTCCACCGGGTTCAAGAGTTTTCGGACCAGCAGTTACAATCGTTGCCCCAACGAGATGATCAAGCGCTTCTACCGACAGCTCCAAGCAGCAATCATGTGCCACCCTCACTGAACCTGGTTCGTGGGTCTCCCGGCCCTCAGTCTCGCTCTGCGGGCCACCTTCAACCTGGATATCCAGACACGCCCGGAGTGCCCGTCTACGGAGAAACGCTTCGCCTGCCCGGAGAACCCCTTTCCAACACAATTTCCGACTACCGCTTCTCGGACCTTGCCGACTTTGTCGCTCAAGCCGACCGCACTATCACTGCGACCGTCCCCGGCAGCACAATCCGCCAAGCCGACTCGGTTCATGTTTAAGGACTTCAAAACATGCACGCATGCTTTTTTCCGCGACGACACTGTACAGTCGTCCCTCCAACCCCCTTAATATCAGCCATACCAATTCATTTGTCCCGACAAGAAGACCTTCACAATGCGAATCAACGGAAGAGCGTCCACGTGTCCATCTAGCGACTGGAGTCGTCATACATCATCTCCGACCGGGCGCCAATCCTCTGCGCGCCTTTCGTATTCAGCTTACAACAAGCACCGGTCCCTCCTCTTGTAACCAGCACCACCCGCTTTGGAAGCTGAGAACGAATCACGAATTTTTTTAAACCCTGAGAGCATGGCTATTCTCTGCTGCGGGGGGGGGGGGGGGTTTAACGTATTAATGACGAAGCGAGAACGGAGCCATGGCTCCGGTTATGAGGAATATACCTAATGATACGGGTGGCTTCTTTAGGATGATGATCATGACCACCGCGTACCCGGCAGGAGATTTACCATCGCCCCACACCAGAGATAACAAGTGAACAATACATCCGCAGTCCTAACATTGCGTTCTTCTGCCCATAAGGCCCATACTTGCGAAGCAGTGGGTAAATGCTGTCCACCCTTCCGTTTCCAGCGGTGCTTGCGCTGTCTTGCGGATCTCCTGACAGCAAAGCGCTGCCAAGGTAAGACGAACTTCAACCAGACTACGCGTCCACCTGCTTCAAAGGATTTAAGTCCTTTGGCAGTGCAGTTATTATGTCGAATACGACGTCGTGCAGCTCGCAATATCTCGGTGAAACGGGTACTGTTGTGCAATGTGTCTAATGGAGTTATCGTGCCGACTTTGTGCTTGCCTTGTGTTTGTGTCTCCTCTCGTAGTGAGATTTTTTCCTGCTGCTTGTTAGTTCAATGTATAGTTCGGATCGTTCTTCAGCAGCTTTCACTGCCTCCTCGCATGCAACAGACTTGGAGCGCAATGGCTTCCACGCTTTTCCAACTTCGCTGAGATGGAAGAACTCAGATTCGTGCCAGGGTACAATCCGTAGCAATCCGTCAGTTAGGGCTGGTCTGCTTTCCGTTATTTCCAGTTAGAAGTCGATCTTCACTATGCCTGAAATGAAGATACACTCGAACTCAAACGGTGGTGACCCTGTCTTTTCCTTTACATCCTTTAACTTGCCTTCTTTTGTAGTCTGTTTGGAAAGAAAGCCGCTGAGCCGTCCTTGTCTTCGGGAAGCTTAGTCTGGTGTCCCGCGCGCCCTTCCTTCGTTCGGACGCTCGACGCTCCCCAGTAGCCGGCTGCCCTCGCACGTCCTTTCGTTCAGCCTCGCCTTCCGCCTTGGATATTGAAGCCTGGGCTACAATGAAGGCCTGTTTCCTTACGCAAAAATCGGGGACATTTTTTTTAAAGGAAAAATTGCTCACCACCATCCTTTTGTCATCTCGCCGGGCTGAAAGCATGGAAGGCTCCGAAGGGTTTGTTTTGCTCTTCGCGTTGACGATGTCGGGAAGGATCACGTGGTTGTGAAACGTCGCGACCAGCTTAGACAGTAGCAGTCGCGAAATTGACGTATCCGAGCCTACCTGTGAGGGGTCATCTGTGCGGGGCGAAGTTCCCTTGCCGCTAAATTTTATGCTGGGTGCCCGTAGGTCGCTCAAGGTCGATCGAAGCAGACTGGGGGCCACAGATATCCTTTCATGGTAATTCAAGACGTCGTAATAATCGTGTTCAATCGTGTCTTCTTCGAGCGGCTCACCTATAATCTCCATCATCTTGCTGATTTCGCTGTCTTTTTATTAAAGTGTATTGATTGCTTCCAGCTAGTCGAACGCAGATGGCAAGGGGGCTTGCTTGAGCTCGGTCGCTCCCTTAAAGGGGCACTTACACAAGAATTTTGCATCTAGTTTTCTTTTTTGTGGCGATAATTAGCTAGTGACCTACTTATCACTTGTAGAAGCCTCATTTGCTCCAGCGTGCGATGGTTGTTTAATTAGAGGCATTTTCAATGCGGCAGTCGCAGTTTCGGTTTAAGCGGGTGCCGCGAAACAATGTATTTTGTTTGGACAAAGCTGACCACGTCACCGTCGGAGGAATATCACAGAGCAGAGCTGCCGTAGCACTGTCGAATACGCATCGCCGGCAGTTTCTGCGAATGCCTTCACGTACTGCCTCGTGAGCCGCCTAATTAAAAAGCGCCTGTGGCTGTGACACAGGCGCTGCGAGTGCAAATGCTACCGCGGCTAAACAACGACGCGCGACTCTCGAGACAGTTGGTGGCAGGACGCGCGCTGGGAGCAGCCGGCCGGTCTGCCTACAGGTCCGCCTACAGATGTGTTCGGCTTACCTAGCACTGCGGCAGATATTCGATTGCCGCTCTCGTAAGCGGTGCAGATGACAATTTTTAACGCAACCCGCCATCGCATCATTAACTCCTTTCTCATATAAGCTGCCATGGTTGGGACTTAGGTACAATTTCGTGCACCGGTAACAAGGTATCACTCGGACTACCTGCTCCGGCCTGTGCCACTTCGCGGCTGTGGCCGCCGCCTGAACAGCGACCGTGGGGCTCGCTCAGTGGGCTTTTCGTGTCTCCGGCGCATTTTCGCGCCCAATGTAAATAAAAAGTAATAAAAACAGAGTGCTCGGAATCGCTGTAGACCTTTGGTCGCTCGATGTAGAGCTTTGGTCGGGGGCCAGCTGCCCGATGAGCCGACGAAATCACGGCACCTCAGCCGCCAACGATGGGGTCGTTCGTTCTCGAGAGCAGAAGCTCCGCCCTCCGATTGGAGCGGCAAGCCGAGCGAGCCGGCCAAACAGGCCTGCAGTGCGGAAGCGGCAAACAGAAACTCGTGACGTGTTTGGATGTTGTTTATTTACAAAATATCCACAAGATGTCGATTGCGGCGTGGTCCTCTGCTGGCTGCTCAGATGCGTTTTGCACACTTTAAAAAATTGATTTCAAATATGTTCTAGGCTGTATTCGCCTCTGATATTTTGAAGATGATGTATGTGTGTTCCACCAATCTATCTCCGAAGTTATCTCGCCTTAAACCATTTTGTGTCAGTACCCCTTTAAGTGACCTTGCAGCGGCAGCGCGAAGAACCTTCCACGACGAACGCAGAGTACCCCGGTAGTGACCAGCGTGACACACGGGAGACGTGCAATGGATTCAAAGCGTGCTACCCTGGACGCGACGCTATCGTTTGCGTCCCGTTGACGGTTCATGGTCGGCCATAGGTGAGCGGTGAGGGCCAGCCACAGCGATCTCCTGCCTAGGGCGAGGCTAAGCTGTCGATGGTGGTCAACTGCGGTAAACATTACGGTAGAAATAGCGAACTCATTTGTACCTCATGGTGGAGGGCACGTCGGCGTCTCTTTTCGGACACGCAGACTTATCATGGGGTTGAAGGAACCGAAATGCGACGTAAGAATGACTATTGCGGGACCGGAGCCATGGCTTCCGGTGACGCGGATGATACCTCATTGACACGCATGGCTTTTTCAGGATGATTACCATGACTGGCGCGTACGTGGCGAGAGATTTACCAGTGGGTACTGTGCCGACGACTTCGTCGCTATTCCGAAAAGGGCGCGCACTGACGAAAATAAGAACGCATACCCTGTGACTGGCTCAGCTAACCGAATCTGCGCAGCCAGCGGCAGAGCGTGGGAAAGATAACCATAATCGGCGCAAGCGTGCGAAGAGCGTATTCCGCTACCAAACGACTGTGTACAAACCAGGGGAAGGAACAGTGGCTGTATTGCGCTTTTAGTGTAAAGCAATAAAACGATGTTTTTCTACAAACGCATAAGCCGTGCTTATGTGCTTTCGGTTTTCAGAGCGAAGCTGTATGTAACAGCCGTCAGGTGGTGGGCGATGTCTGTCCGACGATTTACGCGCCACATTCAAGCGAAAGAAATTTTGTCTCGAGTTTCCGCCGACTGCTGTGTAGCTATCAATTTAATTTAGGTATCGACAAAAATTATACTTAAAGTGGTGTCTGCGATGGCTCTTTATTACGTCAAGTTTTATTTTACTTGGAGAATTAGTCATTGATGCTTTGAACTTGGGGTCATTACGGAATTACAGTTTGCGGTCAATACATAGCCGCGTGCGAATTTTGGGTGTCGGATGCGCCGAAGCAATAGCGGGGTTATGAGGGGCGCCATACTGGAGGGCTCCGGAATAATTTTGAGTACCTGGGGATATGTAACACATGCGAAAAAGTCCCGACACGCAGGTGTTTTTGCTTCTCCCCTTCAGCTGAAATGCGGCCACCGCGACCCGGAATCGAACCGAGTCTTTCAGCTTAGCAGAAACACGCCTAAGCCACTGAGGCCTCTCGGCGTGTTCCTCACATTGTCTGGAGCTTGTATGGGTATTAAAATAGCTCTAGCTCATGTGCAATCAAAACTATCCCAAAATAAATTGCACGAGAATTTGCCACTAACGCGTTTCTGACAGGTCGACTTTCCTCTACTTTTTAATTGCATACTCTACAGTGAAATTGCAAATATTGTCAAATTACCACTTTCAATGCATGAGATTATACGTTAGAGGAATGTAGAGCACCATATTTGTCGTCTATTAAGAATTATTTTCCAGCCGAGCTTCATTCAGCTAATGTCTTGGAAGTACGCTCTAACGCCAGCTACAAACAGGTGTGCTTTCCTTCATTTGTCGACGCGTGGACTAAAGTAAAACTAATCAAATCTTCGCTGCTTGGCCTTATTTTTTCAGAGATAGAAAGGCTGATGAATGTTTTTATCATTGTATAATTGTGTGCAAACCGATAGCACAAACAATGCTGAGATCGTAGAACATTATTTTCATGTTATAGACCGCCGGGTGTCTTGTGTCATTCGTGTGTGCGTAATGCAGAGGGCCACTCGCAATTCCTCCTTCGGAAAGTTTTTGTGCGCTAATTCGTTTCATAGCTGGGCAGGGGAGCTGTCATTTAGCAGCGCATGAGTTTGAAAATGTGATCGGCTAAAGCAATAATGTTTCGAATAGACGGCATTCCTTACCTCCACTGACGTTGATTTCACTTTTCCTCCAAACCAGTCACTTATAAGAAATTTTGTGTTCTTTCTTTTGTGGTCTATTATTAGCGCGAACGTGCTTTGAATGTGGTGTTTTCCTTTGGCTTAAGCCTTAATATTGAAACCTGTACAAGTTGAAATCATCAGCATGCCTCTCCATTTTGCATGAGGAAATGTAACTTGGCTGCACGCTAATGAAGCGGGTTCCAGCTTCATTTTTTTTGCAATCTCCTAACGGAACTGAATTGAATTGGATTATTTTTCACATCTTGTATGTATTCAGTTAAACAGTTAAAACAGGGGAAGTGGGGGAGAAGCTGAGGGTAGGCTGACCCCACCCCACCCTCCACAAAAAAACAAAAAAAACAAGCAAGGCTGCTGTCAACAATATAAACAGCTATCGCAACTTGCTGGACATACCAACCAACACAAATGAATGTATTAACTTCAGCCGCACCATCAAATAACTACAATGGAAAATATCATGCAAATAATATGAATTTCGAAAAAGCAGCTTTAAATACACTACATTATATAGCAAACATTTAAGGGCAGAAATACACCGCATGGCAAAAGTTAAACCTGGGTCTCACAAAATTCAAAGACACACGTTTTTTTTCCCTTTTTCTGTAATGTCACACGTGTTAAGTGTATAAAGAACACTGTACTGATTCATGTGTACGCCATTATTACCCGATTTGTGCAATAACAGCAGTCGATACGGGTAGAGGAGTTGCATCCCTGTGATTTTATGTTCTTTGAACAATTCAGAAATCTGAGCATCATATCCTTGGTGTCAAACTGTCATAGAGCCTGTTTCTTAAGAGTTACTAGGTTCTACAAAAATGTTTTTAGTACTGTTGCCCCCTTCTAAGCGGCAATAAACCAAATCAAAGGAAGAGAGAGCATTGTAGACTAGTATTTTTTGCTTTATCAGTAACAATGCCTGGCGTCTTCTTAGCGGATCCACAGCCATATTCGACTGTGTTCGCACGCTGTCGGAGTAGAAGTCCTATTGCACGTGCCCATACAAAAATGTACACAGAGTGTTTAAGCGGTGGGTGATGTTTAGATCTCAGTGTTATTTAGTACAAAAATTTCATACTAATTGCGCATCGTACCCTTCTGGCTAAAAAAAAAGAGCCTTCGGTTTTGAAGGGTTACTATGCAAAGAATTTTTCTGAGACCACTTATAAGTGTTATGTAGTAAACTGTGGGCTTTTTTTACAAGCTCGTTGGCATATTTTTGTAAAACAATTGGGTCTGCATAAATGATACAGTTTACCTTATCTATTTCTACAAAATTGTTCCTGTATATAATAAACGACAGAGGAGCACCTTGGGTTATATACAGGAAAGATGCAAATCTATGTGAACAGATCCGCACCGCTTCCTGTATGTCACGTATCTTTAAATAAATGTAATACCATAAAAATATAATTTTCGATGCCTTGTAACAGTACACAAATATCCGGAGTGCAGGGTTTTAATTTTAATATTGCCCAGTATGAATTCTTTCTGATTTAGCAGTTGCGTCACCATCGAAACAGCCGACGGATACATAACTGACAACCTCCCATCGCCGAGTGAGAGTTAAAAATTTAGGATAATCCCTTCAAAGCTTTTCTGTTACCTAAGAAAGCATTGGTAACACTGAAATAGGCGCGTAGTTATCAAAACCATTGTTGTTTCCACTTTTCAGAGGTGCAGTTACGTTGGCCTTTTTATATTTATTTACTTAAAATTTCATACAGGCCCCTTTACACGGCATTGAGTAAGGGGGGTAAATAGTGAGGGATTACAGATCATAGAAAATTATTGATGCGCTGCAAAGCAAAGCAGCACAACAAATTGCGACGAGGTCTACAATTTAAGTGTAAGTTAAGAGACGATAACAAGAAAAAAAAAAGGCGATTGCATAGTGCACACACGACAAAGTGAACCGAATAAAATCAGGTTAGTATATGAATTCGGCATCAACCAAAGATAGCCGACTTAACCGACTCGACATGCACCATTGAATTATCAGAGTTTCAAGAACGCACAAAAGAAGCAGCTTAAATAACGCAGAACCTATGCCCATACGCAGGAAACATTTCCAGTACACAACATTCACAATAGCGCACAAAATGCGTCACTGAAAAAATGGGAAAAAGACAAGAAAGCACGTGCTGCGCGCCAAACCCGACAGGTTCTGCGGTCTTCAACTACATATTTAGAGGTACACAGGAGGGATACAGGACATGGCCGAATATCAAAATGTTGCAAAACAGTGGTAAGACCTTATTGCGAAAAGAGAGTAAGCAGCAACTAACGTAAAAAATTGTTGTCTGATACAGATGCGTTGTTATATGGAAGACCATTCCACAAACGTATGCGCGAGGAAGAGCAGATGAGTTGAACGCATCAGTTGCCCCGTTTAATCACGTGAAACTCAAGTGATTATGCAACCAAAGAAGGGAAGGGAAATGTCGCGACGAGTGCTCAGGGGTTGAAGCGAAAGGTTGTGTTTAATTTGCGTTATGCTGCTGTGATAGTTATGACTGCGTGGAATGAAACGTGCCGCCCGATTCTGAATCGCCTCAAGCATGTTAATTAAGTAGTTTTGATAATGGGAGCACATAGGAGCGGCAAATTCAAGCTGTGGGCGGACAAAGGTTTGAAAGGCTAGTTGACGGACGTGAGCGGGACAGCTATGTAAATTACGGCGTAGATATCCTAAGGACTTGGGAGCTTTCGCGCTAATGGTAATGATGTGGTGAGAGTAGGAGAGAGTGGGTATGAAAATGACTCCAAGGTACTTATAGGAAGATGCCCGTGACAGTGGGGAATCATTGATAGTGTAGCGGAAGGTGTAAACGTTTTGCTTGCGCGTAACGGAAATTGTTTTACATTTTTCCGTGTTCAGGGACATTAACCATTTGTTACAGCAGTCATGCGGTGAAGGTCGCTTTGTAGAGTTACGTGGTCGTCGGGGGATGAAATAGGACGATATATTATGCAATATTCTGCGCAAATTCGCATGCAGAATGAGATGTATTTGGCAGATCATTTATTTAGATTAAGAACAATAGGGGGCCACAGACGCACTCTTGTGGTACGCCAGAAGTTACGTGTGAAAGTGGGAAAGAGGGGAAGGGGGATTGGTAATTACAGTAAATTGCTGACGAAGTGAAACAACGTTACGAAGCCAGTATAGGGTTCGAGAGTCTAATCGCAGGGGAGATAATTTAGAAATCAGACGGCAATGGGCTAAACGATTGAAAGCTTTGAAAAAAATCAAGAAAGATACAGTCAGTCGGAAGGTTACTCTTCATATTGAAATGCAGCTCAGGTGTTAGTTCTAGCAGCTGTGTTCCGCAAGAGAAACCTTTCCTGAATCCGTGTTGGTTGTGAAAGAAGAAATTTTTTATTCTAAGTGTCGCATATTATGTGAAACGATTATGTGTTCAAGACAGTTGCAGCAGATACATGTAAAAGAATTTGAACGGTAACTTTCGGGTGAATGCTTCTGGCCGGCTTTAAACACAGGCACTAGTTTAACAATTTTCCACTCAGAGGGAAGGTGACCTGTCGCTAAAGATTGCCTGAAAAGGTGATACAAAATGTTAACAGAAACGGAGGCTGTGTTCTTAAGAATTTTAGAATTGATGTTGTTAATGCCAGCTGAGGTGGATAGCTTGAGGTTATTAACTAGATAAGCAATACCCTCGGGAGTTATTTCTATAGGTTCCATATATGTAATGTCATGTTCGGGAATGTATGGTACGTCGGAATGGCCTTCCAGGGTGAAAACGGATGAAAAAAATTGCGTTAAATGCTGATGTGCAATAATATTTGAAAGAAGAACATGGTCGTCATCTAGCAGGATATTTATTGGCCATTTTGTTCAGGAGAAACAAGTGTCCACAACTTCTTAGAAAACGATTTCAAAAGGAAAGTTAAATCGACAGAGTAAAATTATGCTTAGCAGATTGTACGGACGAATAGTAGCTTTTCATAAAGCTTTTGTATGCGTGCCACGCAGAGGACGTGTCATGGCGTTTAGCTCTGCGGTATAAACGCTTCTTTTTATTGCTGAGTTCCCTGAGATATTTAGTAAACCAGGGGTTTGATTGATCGTTTTTCACTTTTACAAGAGGGATATACTGATTAGTTAGGGCACATATTTTATCTCTGTACAGCACCCAGTTAACAGTTACTGAACGATGGTTAAAAAATGGTCAGTACGTGTTAGTTTAAAAAGTTTTGAGTTGTCGTTAATTTGGCTGTAGTTGGCCTCACTATAGTCGCTAATTTTTTGTGTTCGGTGCACGAGAAAGGTAGCGGAATGTTAAAAGCTACTTGAAGGAGGCTGTGATCGCAAAAAACATCCATGTTAATGCCTGTACCTACAGTTTCAGGAACTGTCGTAATAATTAGGTCGAGGATGTTAGAACCGCGCGTGGGTTGGTTCACTATTTGAAATGAGTTAAAATCTACCGCAAGGTTTATAAATTCCGTGGAATAGCGGCAAAAGGAATTCAAGTGGATCCAATCTATGCATCCAAATGGCGCCGGTACGACATATCTTGGTGGCCTAGGTTATGCTACTGCGCAAGTCGTCTGGCAATGAATGGCTACAATCATGGGGCCGGTAGCAATTGCTGATAAGTAAGGTGGTGAACTTAGTAACACAGGCTACCCAGATCACTTCTTAATCAGAGTAGACATTGATATCGTATGATCGCACAGTCTTTCTTATTGCAAGAAGCAGTCCTCCGCGAATTTTTACGGACATTTCGATATATGTGGAAGTTATTACAATCGGGAAAAAATTCATTATCGGTGATATCAGCATTAAGCCACGTTTCAGTAAGGGCAAGAATGTCGCAGTCGCTGTCATTTAGAAACAAACAGAACAAATCCCATTTCGGCATTAGGATACGGATATTAGTAGATGATAGCGATAACGTTGGAATGGTATGAAGTCACATTGGGATCTTGCATGGACTTGTTTTACTTCAGCTATCTGCTTGACAGCACAACTGCGTCAGTGTTCATGCCATAGACGTATGTTTTTTATCAGTGTGCAACCCGTCAATTGACACTTTGAAAGGCTTGTTTTTGGTTTTGCCAAAGCTCAAAAATTTGCGCCTGGACTGTCGCGTCGCCGGTGAAACATCTTCGCCGATTGAAAACGTCGTTCCTTTTAGTTTCCGTGCCGAGGACAAAATTAGCTGTTTTTCTCTGGAGAACGTTAGTTTTGCAATTTAGGTGTGTTTTTCTCTCAGTGAACTTGCCAAACCTGTGAACAGGTTCAAACTGTGAACTAATTGTCGTGATTGCGAGTCATTCAGAGCAAAATATAATTATGTTCTGCTCGGCCTCGGCCCATTCCTGTCTTTCGCTATCTTCAATCCATCCCAAAGAAGAGAAGATTAGACCGCCGCTGTCTGTTTTCAGCATCATCGCATCTAGACGTGATTTCTGTCAACTGATCTGAAACTTTCAGTAGAACATTGTCAGTGGATCCTTCGGCGTTATTTTGCAATGCAAGTGTTGCTTCGAGTGCAGCGATTTTAGCATTGAGCAATTTCATCTCATTTATTGTCGTTTCTTGCTCGCCGCTTAGTCACTTCAGGTCAGCTGACATCGCGGCGTGATCAGCTGCAAGTTTTTTATTGTTGCTAATGCTGAAGCAAAGGCATCAGCTTGAGATTTACTCATTGGTCCAGGATTCGACTCGACATCGCCGGAAAGCATAAGCAATGTTTTCAGGACATCAGAACACAAGTTGTATGGCATACACAATAATCGTTTCAGTACATCGCAAAACACTGGTGGGCCCGACCCCACAATGAGACACACTTGGTACACGAAGCAACCTGTAGTACCAGTGATCGTGAGTCACCCATCCCAGATGCTGCGCCTTACCCAAAGTAGGTGGCTGAAGGGTGGCGCTTATGTGCTCCTCCGTTGACGTCACGAGCCGATACTGAAGTTCCGCGTTGCCAGATTGAGCGCCCACTTCATCCAAGTTTGGCCTCGGAGGGGTTTCAGTAGGCCAAGGAAGAGACAGGCGGTCGGTGCCACTCAGCTCGCAGGATCCGGAGACCCAGGAGCAAACAGCCCAGATGGCCGCAGCCTGTATTACCAGTGGTCGTGAGTCAGCCATCCCAGATGCACCGCCATACCCCCTTAGGAGTGTATCAGTATTTAGGACAAGGATAGAAATATGACTCAAGATTGGGACTTATTAGATAAACCACAAGTTTATGTGGCTCAATTTTAAACCTTTGCAATGTTTTTTTAAGCGGGGAAGCTATTGAGACTCTATTAGAGCCATAAGCGGGATCTAGGAACACTGAGGAAGCTACAGGAGAATCAAAATAATCTAAAGCAGTTGGATCAGGACTGCTAGCTATGAGAGACGTCAAGTGTTCGTTAAATCTATTTGATAGCTGGAATCCCTGGGAAATTTGTTTGGTAATCGTATCCTTTTACAGCGAGAATCTGCAGCGTGCTTATCACGAAATGGTATGAGATTTATTGTTTGCTGCAATTGCTTACAGTCGCTATTTCCACAAACAGTGGTAGTAGTTTTATTTGGCTGGTTTCAAAAGCTTGGTAAGAATATTGCGGTGCTTTGTAATTGATTTTAACATACATCTGATATTCCTGATACAGTTTATTTTTTTTCTGCGAATTAAACCGAGAAAGTTGGACTTGATGAATTGTTTGCTTTCGGGTTTTCGTTTGCGCACCTCTTTGAACGCAACATGTTTTTTTGTTCGCCAAACATTGTAATCAAGAGGTTGTATGCACTGTAGGGGGAAGAACGCGACATTACAGCCTCGCGATTATATTTCATTCCTAAAAGTTTATGGGCGCTAATAATCTGGAAACGTGTATTCCTATTTGGTGCTTTTCAGGGAATGGCGATCAAGAACTAACTATATTGGGAGATGAACATTAATTGCCCCTTGAAATCTGCCAGATAGTAGCGCAGACTGTGGCACGTTTGTTACGAATAAATCAAACATTGTTTCCGTGGTTACCGTAACATGTTTAGGTAGGGTTATCACATTTGTTAACAATTGTGTGTCTAGGAATATAAAAGCTCCGCTTGTTTTCACTCTTTGGTAAGCATGGCTATATTCAAGTCACCTCCAAGTACAAGAGCGTTTTAACATTCATTAACAACAGGAAAAAAACCATCTAAGCACAGAACATTTTTGTGTGTCACTATCGGGAAGCTGATAAACGACAACAAAGATACACGCGTCACATTTAAGGAATAACACTTCAAAATCAACAAAAGAGCATAGAAACTACTACAAAATTATATTCAGTATGTAATTTAAGGTACATGCTGACACCACCACCTCTCCTAAATTTCCGATTTATGAAAATTATAAAAATCATATATTATGAAATCATGTATATATAAAAATCATACGCAACCAGGTTTTACTTGCAGGGCTTTTAGTAGTCTTACGCAGGTTTTTATGCTTGACTTCTTCATTGCTTGTTTGATTTACTCTATAGTATTACACACCATCAGGCTTCTCCAGTTTGAGTTCCTTACGGAATATATTACCGTAGTAATAACGGATAATGTGTTACGATAGCACGCGGCAGGGAAAAATATTTGGTGAAAAGTGGCGTGTTTGACTGATCATAGGGAATAACACTGGGCTGCATTAACTGATTCCAAATAGGGAATAACGCTGGCCTGCAATAATGGATTGCTAATATGGAATAACGCTTGGATGCATTAACTGACCCAACTGCAGTAGCCAGCACCAGAGAAAAGCGCATGGAGAATGTGGTTGAAGATGACTAAGACATTTTTCACAAGGCAACAGCCGACAAACCATGAAGCTCTTGTGGTTACTTGTAAATGCCATTGCCTTGCATTGCCTCACCAGATACCTAGTGTGACGGAGTTGAAACGGACTGACGATAGTTTCAAATAGCGTGGGAGCTGACGTCAATATTCTTTTGTTAGGCCTCGCGTTTCTGTTATATTCAAGCTAAGC
Organism: Haemaphysalis longicornis; assembly: GCA_013339765.2. Lineage (NCBI taxonomy): Eukaryota > Metazoa > Arthropoda > Arachnida > Ixodida > Ixodidae > Haemaphysalis > Haemaphysalis longicornis. Next base: position 206,421,521 of record CM023451.1, on the reverse strand, counting down.
ATATGCCACTTGTCCAGTCGTCTGGTGTTGCGGCTCTCTCGCAGGCAAAAACATTTGAATCCCAACCAGTCAACCTCTTGGTAGGGTGATTCGTGGAAGTATGTTCACGCAAGTAAGCTTTTTTTCATCTGCAGGAGTCCTTCCCATTCCTCAATACTCCATTATTAGTTGCATTTGCCATAATTCTAATTTACGGCATTTACCATATCTAGTGAGCATCAGTAGGGACCTTCTAATACAACAGCGTGGCCTCCAACTGAGCAAGCCTGTCAGTAAAATTGGCGATGTTTCAGCGTCTGGTGGCAATTAAGAACCCCTAATTTGCTTTAGGCAATGAGGTTGATGGCTCAACCAGTTTGGGCAGGATACGACTGTATGAATTTTAACATAGGAAAGGGGCTGATTAGGGAGTTTCACTGAAGGACAGCAATGAAATACGTTTTCCGCACTACCACATTACTCGAAGACAAGTCCCATTTATTGATTGGTTGTGTTATTGTGTGTTTTAAAGCGCTCCCCTGAACACGTGATGAGGCCCGCCATAGTCGGGGACTCCAGTATATATTTGACTATCTGGGGACCTGTAACGAGCACCGAAATCTCAAAAACACGTGCGTTTTCAAGGCTCGTCTTACAAACCTGGAAAGAGTGCAAAGTAAGAATAGCTACCGCAGTAAAAAGAGTTCATGCACAAAGATAAAACAACTTGCGTGATTTCGCATTGTCTCTTGTGTTTTTCGCGCCGCCGCTTTACGGCAATGAATTCGACATTATCGGATTAAAAGCGAAGATGTGCTGACCGGAACCTATACATTTCTTATTTTTTGTGTACTACACTCTGTGACCTTCAGGAAGAGGCCACAGACTCAACTCGATACCAGAGCCAGCGTGTATGTTTGTTAGCGTCCTTATCCAATACTTCGAAATCAACCAACACTACGAAACCACGACGCGGACCTTCCACAGCCCTCACACATCTTGACCAAAAGCCAAGAAATTACAATCAGACATGTTCAAGGAGACACTTTTCCCCACCCCATTCACATGGATGTAATCGTTCCTACACCGCGCTCTCATACGTGTAAATTCTACCAGGAACCATGAACTATGACACATATCATTCGACTGCACACCGAAAATTCAGAAACGTCCCAACGTCAACCCGTCCCCTTCACCTTAGCAATAGGAGATACTGCTGTACAGCTGTCAATCTGCGGACCAGCTCGTGCTTGTGACCAAGGGTACGGCATCCTGGACAGCACATAGGGTCCTGGACTGAGGACTCACTATCAAATTATTGCGTAATAAAATGTTCTCTCTCTCTCTTTCTCTTTCCTCCCTCAGCGACGCCCCTAGGTGGTTCTCTGCGGGTAAGAATTAGACCCCCTGGGCCAACTACGCCATCTTTATAGGGTGTTTTGTCTACGCTGAGCAAGCGTCATGGGTGTTGCCATGAGTTTTAGCTACTCTATCAGCTCGTGGCATTGCAGTTTGACTGGGAAGACGCGAATAGTTGTCGCCTCCATAGAGAATGTACTGCCTATATGTAGATAAAAGCACCTGCTAGGCAACATTACACAGAGAAACACCCTATAAAGTTTGATGGGTGCAAACAAAGAAAAAATCCTCGAACGTTCTGTGTGTAACATGAACAATGTGGGAATGAAAGGCCGGACGGGTCGAGGCGAAACTGTATGAGAAACCTGCCAAAGGACACTTAAGCCCAAAATCGGGGTCAAAGGTTTTTGGTGCCACCACTCACGCAAATAGGGCCCCATATTTGTCACAGGTAGTCCTTTTTTGAAAGTGCGGGCCTGTTCAAAGGTCCTAGAGGCGAGCACTTTGAAAAATGATTTTTTTTCTTTTTTGGAACTTTCCGGTGACAACTACTTTTAGGGTGTTTATTACAGTATTTATTATGACGAATATGCATTTAAGATATACCTTATAAAGTTTTGATTGATTGATTGATTGATTGATTGATTGATTGATTGATTGATTGATTGATTGATTGATTGATTGATTGATTGATTGATTGATTGATTGATTGATTGATTGATTGATTGATTGATTGATTGATTGATTGTAGGCTTTATCGCGCCGACGCAACGCAGGCGATCAGGCGCTCCGGAGTGGAGGGCTCCGGAGTACTTTTGACCATCTGGGTATCTTTAACGTGCGCTGAAATCTCGTACACACGGGCATTTTTGCTTTTCGCCTCCATCAGAAAAGCGAGTGCCGCGGCCGAAAATTCAACCCGCGACCTCGTGCTCAGCAGCGGAACGCCTTAGCCACTGAGCCACCACGGCGGGTACCTTATAAAGTTTTCTCTTGTAAGAAATACAAATATTGTAGAAACTTTTGTAGAAGACGAAGAGGAAGCTCGCACCAAGCTCAACAGACACCTGGACGACGAAGAAGAGACGACCAGGCGAGGCGACAAGATGGCTGTGCATTGAACGGTTCTCTGTAAATAGTGTGAATATATTTGCTTTCTACAGACGACGACCTCCTCCCTTGCCTCCCTGGACGTTATTTCACATGGTGCCGAAACCCGGGACGTCAAGGGACACGACGAGGTGAGCCATGGAGCGGAAATCAACTCTTCGACCGCATTGCTCACCCCGAAGCGAGGAGGAGGTGTCGAGGCAGAGGAACCGCCTAAAGAATGCCCAGAAAAGCCTTCTTGAATTCAATGAGAAGCTTATCGCCGAAGTTACGCCAACTCTGGAGCAAACGAAAGACGTCGAAGCCGCTGTTTCATTAGCCAGGCTCCAGTACAGCGCCGACCGACTTGAGAGAATCAATAAGGAGCTGGAAGCACTGGTTAGTGGAGCCAAACTTGACGGCCAACATGACGACGCTCTAGAGTCGGTAAAAGAAGCGAACAGGATTATGGCCTTACTGGAAATAAGACTTCGCGCACAAAATGCTTCCACGACATCGAAGGAAATTTGGGTAATCGATCATCGACCCCAAGAACAATCAAGCATGGCTCGATCATCAGCCGCGACGATGACATGTACCTCTATGAATAACCACTCGGCTGCGACGGCGCTTGGCATACGACAGACGAATGTACCTCCCTCAATCAAAACGGAAGACGACATGATGCTGGAAACACCACACCAGCAGCGGAAAGAAGCCCAGCAAGAGTCATCTCAATCCACGTCGGCTGCATCATCCCCAGAGGAAAACACCCTGGACGAGGGGCTAGCTTCGGAAGGTGTCATCGGCGAAGTCTACGCGACTAAAGAGCTTGAAAGCTCCTTTGCGTGCCGGTATGCAGCCATGAGATTTCCTACAGACTGTATGCAGAACTTCCACAAAAGAGGAAATGTAAATCGAGATGACGAAGAACTCCGCGAAAACCCAAGCAAAACTGCCCCAGCCTGTATAACACCATCACTACGAGACAAGCCTGCCCATGCTTCGGAGATGTGTGACTGCAACAGGAGTGCGCACGGAATAAGACCGGCGACAAGGACACCAAAAGTGCAGCAGCTACAACTACACGAAGATAAGGCCACAAAAGAACAACTGTCCGATTGTGATCTTCGTAAACTCATGGACCCCTCGATGACCATTCCCCTCCATGTCGGCTTGAGGGACGCAGCCGAAGATCGCACACTCCCTTCTCCAGGAAAGAGGCCAGATAAGAATGCTTCCGCGGGAATGATGAAAACTACGACTAAGAAGGCTACCAGCTATGTTCTGAAATCGAAGAAACCTGGAGAACATTGTGGTACCATGACAATTGACACTACACAAGATGCAGACATTCGTAGTTCCAATCGGCGTGTGCGGTACAAGTGCAATACGTCAATGAACCAATATCTGAGGTCAGTGCGCACAAGAAACTATGCAGGAAAATATGCATGTAGCTCATCGCCTGTCGTGGTCTTCATGAAGGAACACAGATCAAAAGTCAGAAGAAAGGCGAAGTCCCGGAGAAAGAGAAGGCCAAAGATAAGAAAGAAAAGGATAAAACTCGGACACCTGATGGACACGAATGGCAAACTGACTGGACACCATCACCCCTCGTACGAACTCTTGTGGGGCGGGAAGATATAGAAACTTTTGTAGAAGACGAAGAGGAAGCTCGCACCAAGCTCAACAGACACCTGGACGACGAAGAAGAAGACGACCAGGCGAGGCGACAAGATGGCTGTGCATTGAACGGTTCTCTGTAAATAGTGTGAATATATTTGCTTTCTACAGACGACGCCCTCCTCCCTTGCCTCCCTGGACGTTATTTCACAAATATAACACAAATTTTTTTGTTTTAA